>JAWWNJ010000110.1:600000-868619 GCA_037176885.1 Favolaschia claudopus
GCGTGTGCTGAATGCGGAAGTACTAACAGACGTGCCGTTCCAGATTGACCCCACGCAAGAGTACGCTCTCGTCACGAAGGATGTTTCCTTCGAGTGGGAGTCGGGGTCGAAGGATCACGACGCAAACAGTAAATCTGCAGCAGAAACCAAAGCGGCGGCGAAACTCAAAGACGAAGACACGGACTCACAAGACGATCCTCCGTTCAGGGTACAGAATATCAGCATGCAGATTCCCCGCGGGACGCTCGCCGGCGTTGTCGGCCGCGTGGGGTCCGGGAAGTCGAGTCTGTTGCAGGGACTGATTGGCGAGATGAGATTGCTCGGTGGACAGTTTTCATTTGGGGGAAAGGTTGCGTATTGCGCACAGACGGCTTGGATACAAAACGCGAGTCTGGTGAGTGCCTCTCGTTGCTGCTTGTGTTGTCGCCCAGTTTCATTGATTATTCCGAGTAGCGAGACAATGTGCTCTTCGGTCGACCGTTTGACTCGGATCGATATTGGGAAGTTATGGAGACGGCCTGTCTCTTGCCCGACCTTCAACTTCTGCCTGACGGCGATTTGACTGAGGTAATTTCGATTTTCAACCGCATTACATAATATTGAACATTGAATCACGTGGACAGATTGGCGAAAAAGGTTGGTGTTAAAAGACGTTCGAAAGTGCAATTTCTGAAGTGTTGATTCGCAGGAATCAATCTAAGGCATGCATTGATATGAGTTTCGTGATTTTTCTAAACTATTTTTCGTTCAGCGGCGGACAGAAGCAGCGAGTTAGTATTTACCCTTCGTCGTGATTCGTGATAGTGACCCTATGGGACAGGTTAACATTGCGAGAGCTCTTTATTGCGACGCGGACGTTCTGGTATTTGATGATCCGCTCTCCGCAGGTTCGTACTGCTTCTCCAATTTCCCCGAAAATACTCATGCTAATTTCGTAGTCGATGCGAATGTTGGCAAGAGCCTTTTCCACAACGCCATCCTTGGTGCTGTACAACGGGGGAAAACGGTGCTACTGGTGGGCCATGTCAAATCCCATCCTATTTTTCTGACAATGCGACGTGACTCAAGGTCACCCATGCTTTGCATTTTCTCTCCCAGTGTCATTATATATATACACTCGAGGGCGGGCGCATATCTGAGCAGGGTTCTTACCAAGAGCTCCTGGAGAAAAGGGGAGAGTTTGCTCGACTTGACGCGGAGTTCGGTGGCGGGAATGTAGAGAGTGAAGCATCAGAAAACCTTGTGACCGTCACTGTGACCGTGGACGAGCTGAAAACCAAGTCTGCGAAGGCCGCAGGCACGGGTAAAATCGAAGGGAAGCTCATTACAAAGGAGCGACGCACAACAGGGTCTGTTTCGTGGCGAGGTGTGTATACGAATCAAGCGCGCTGACAAAATACGTACTCACCCGATTTTTTCAGTGTACGCAAGCTACATTAAGGCTGGTCGAGGCTATATCACAATGCCGTTCCTACTCCTCGCTGTTCTCGGGATGCAAGGATGTCAGATCTCCAACTCGTACACATTGGTCTGGTGGCAGCAGAAGTTTGTATTTATTCGCCTCAATCTTTCATAGTTCTAAATCTTCTGTAGCAAATTCAACCAAACTTTCTCCTTTTATCAGACTCTTTATGCGTTGCTGGGCGTGTCTCAAGCGATGTTCACCTTCCTGATGTTTGTTCTTTGCCACCCTCCGTTCTCATTTTGAGCTCATGCGCACTGTTCTGAAGGGGCCTCGCCATAGATATGTTGTCCATGACAGCTGCGAAGAACCTGCACCACGAGTCTGTTCAGAACATGATGTTCGCTCCCATGTCTTTCTTTGGTACGTTGAATTGTTTTGTCCGACTAACCGTCTGCTGATGAATCCTCTGCGTTAGACACCATAGTGTGTTAATTTAATATTGATACAGTTTCTGCTGATCTCGAGGGATTCTCATAGCCGATGGGCCGTATCATTGGTGTCTTTGGAAAAGACATCGACAGTAAGTGCAATCCTTTTCAACTCTGTCGCTGCCTCTCATCGACTTCGACCACCCAGCGATCGATAATTTATTGACGAGTAAGTTGTTCGATGTGCTCACACTGGCGTGGCATTTACATCTCCGATTAATTAAGTGTCATTGCGCATGTGTATGTCCTGCATCTGCATCTAGAGTTTGATCTAATTCTGGAGCAACTACAGTCACCTTGGTCATGTCCAATATGTCCAGCGCAATTATCCTCATCTCTGTTCTGGAACAATACTTCAGTACGTCAGTTACTTGACTTCGCTCATGGACGTTATTGAATTTTTTTAAAGTAATCGCTGCCGTGGCCATCGCATTCGGATATAGTTATTTTGCCGCGTTTTACAGAGCTAGTGCTCGTGAATTGAAGGTTGGTGGTTTGTTGATTGGTAGGTTGGCTGAATGAATGACAATACTATTTTCAGCGATTGGGTAGAGGCTTCCCTTTGTATTCCCCTTCTTCTCCAGGCTCAGACGTTTGTCAGACGCTATGTTGCGCTCCGTGCTTTATGCGCATCTAGCAGAGTCGCTCACCGGTACGTCGTTAACTCTCAAATTCAACCGTGGGAACTTAGCCTATTTTGACAGGCCTTCCGACGATCCGAAGTTACGGCGAAATCCCGCGCTTCATAGAGGCGAATAAATACTACATTGACCTCGAAAACAGAGCGCTGTTCTTGACCGTGACTAACCAACGGTTAGCATTATTCTTTGATATCCTAGCTCCAGCCAACCGTTTTGTGTAAAGCTGGCTTGCGATTCGACTCGACGTATGTGGCGCACTCATGGTTTTCATTGTGCGTTTTTTCTTGTCGTATACCATAGAGACGCGCTGTTCAAATTCATTCCAGGTGGCCATTTTCGCCGTCGTTGGCGTTTCGGGCATCAGCCCAGCTGAGATTGGTCTCGTTTTGACCTACACAAGTATTGAGTCTTCTGTTAAGAATGAACGTTGTATTCATCATCTTGACAGCCCAGCTTACCCAGATGTGCAACATGGTCACTCGCCAATCCGCAGAACTCGAGGTTAGGCTGGTTTGACCTGACGGAAAATACATTCTTACCCTTCGATAGAACAACATGAACAGTGTTGAAAGAGGTGAATAATCATCCTTTCACTACTATTGCCCACGTTAATTGTAGAGCAGTCGTGCATTACAGCCGTCAAGATATCATTCCGCGAGAAGCGGCTTATGAGAGCGACGATCACCACAAGCCGCCAGCGAATTGGCCCGATCGCGGTGCTATCGAGTTCAAGAAGGTTGAGATGAGCTACCGGCCAGGTCTCCCAAAAGTTCTGCATGGAATATCATTGAGCATCCATGCCGGGGAGAAAATTGGTGTAGTCGGAAGGTGTGTCCATTATTGCTGTTTTACCATGACATGAATCTGGTGACAGAACTGGCGCCGGAAAGTCGTCCTTGGCTCTGACTTTGCTACGCATAGTGGAATACTCGGGCAATATTCTCATCGACGAGTGAGCCACCGAAGAAATTTCTGTCTCGCCTTGTATACTAATAACGCCTTCAGTGTCGATATAGGCAAAATAGGCGCGTTGAATGGATTTGCCTTGACATTGATTTTGACAGCAAAACAGGGCTCAAAGATCTACGAACGAACGTGGCAATCATTCCACAAGACGTCAGTGGATAGACTCGGATGGATATCAGCGCCGTACTAATTTGATTGACGCAGCCTATACTCTTTAGCGGCACTGTTCGCACTGTGTTGGATCCATTTGGCCGATTCGATGACGCTCGGCTCTGGGACGCACTTCGGCGTTCCTTCCTCGTGCACGTGGATTCTGGAACATCGACACCAATTTCGTCTTTGGAGAACGGCGAACAGCCGCGACACAGGATCGACCTTGATACTGTCGTTGAGATCGACGGTGCGAATCTTTCTGTAGGGGAGAGAAGTCTTCTCAGCCTTGCTCGCGCCCTGGTAGGCAGCTGAATATCATTAAACGTTCGGTATTCTCTGATTCGGTAAAGGTCAAAAATTCCAAAGTCGTGATTTTGGACGAAGCGACGTAAGTAGCGGTAGCCCTAACAAGACTCGTTAGACTGACCAAATGAATAGGGCATCTGTTGATTTGGAAACCGACAGTAAAATCCAAAGAACCATACAAACGCAATTCAAAAACAATACTCTTCTTTGCATTGCCCGTGAGTGTTGAAGTGGTTGAACCAACAGCAGAACGAGATTGACGTGGGTGTAGACCGTCTACGAACAATCATTTCGTACGACAGAATTCTAGGTATGAATTTTCTTTACTTTTCAGCGGAGACATGGCTCAGTGTTATCATAGTTCTTGAAGCCGGAAACATCGCTGTTAGTCGCCTCCACTCTTTTGATGACCACAAGTTTTCTAACTTGGGCTAGGAATTCGACACACCTCTGAATCTCTTCAATCGACCGGAGAGTATATTCCGCGGGCTCTGTGAAAAGAGCAACATCTCTTCGGGCGATATCGAGAAGGCCATTCTGTACGATCGAGAACCGTAATCCCCCAGAGACATTTTGACGAATCGTAATTAAAAAAATGGTTTGGTGAAGGGGTTTTCCATCATTTGTATGATGTATCGCGTAGCAATCCTAATGAGCACGGCATTGACGTCTTTTCAACGCATTCATAGTATCACTGTGAACGGAGAATTTCATGAAAGACTCAAAGAGGGGCCATCAGTCGCGTTACCTAATGCGACCAGGTGATCGTTCACCCACTTTTCGGGTTTTTGCGCGCCTGTCAAGGGCCGATTGCTTTCCTTCTCGTCCTTCATGGACGGAATCGCCGTTCCCGAAAAAGCCAAAGTTTGTTGTTTGCGAGGTTTACAGTCCTGCTTAATTCACAGCTCTTACCAGAATATAGGAAAAGACGAAGGCTAAGCAACGATATCTCAAACGGAAAAAGCAACGAAGAAAAAATAAACCCAAGGCCACTACTACTCAGGCAGAACAAGCCTCCGACGACGGGGGAGACGAAACCGTTTCTGGTGCGCATAGCGATGGGGACGAAGACATAGCCGTTCCAGACGAGGCTCCCCTACCTGAAGCCGGTCCACAAGAGACACCAAGAAAAGAGAAACGACCCAAGAAACGGGTAAAACTGGCAGAAGATGTGGAAATGCAAGATACGGAGCCCCAGGATGTTATCATGGAGAACGCAATACCGATATCGACAGCACCTTTACCGTCTCTGCCTTCGTTTCCGTTACCCGCTCTTCCGGATGCTCCCTCGAAAACTGTTTTGGCTGTCCAGGGATTGGATAGGGCGTTGTTCGGCGCAGAGATCGTCAATTCTACTTCACTTTTACCCATCCCGATTGAAGACCAAGACGACGGTGGAACTGGCCTATCTGAGAGGACACGGAAGCGGCTATCAGAGCTCGGAATCGTGGAGCTCTTCGCAGGTGCTGAATTCGTTTGTATAGACCGTACTCTCGCCGACTCACTGTTATAGTTCAAACTAGTTTGCTTCCGTTTTTATTGCCGAAGAATCCTCTGCTGAGGTCACTATATCTTCCCTTCGAAACACTACGGGACGTCTGCGTCTCTGCGCCTACGGGAAGCGGAAAAACGCTGGCATATGTGTTACCTATCGTTGAGGCTCGTTGCATATTCCACGATCCGTGACGCTCGAATAATCGCACACAGATTCTTTCCACCAGGATCGTAACGCGCCTCAGAGCACTGGTAGTACTACCGACGCGTGATTTGGTCACCCAAGTCCGCGAAACATTCGAAGCAGTCGGAAAGGGGCGCGGACTGAAGGTAGTTTGCAAAAAGCTGTTTTTTCCGTCTCTCACACCATAAATTTAGATCGGTACAGCGACTGGACAACACTCCTTCTCTCATGAACAGTCACAATTAGTTGCAGACAAAACAACTCAGTACGTTGATGCTGTGTTCCATTGACAGACCGTTGATGAACTGTAGTCTGGCTGGCGGGTCGAGTAAGATCGACATCCTCATATGTACACCCGGGAGACTTATAGATCACCTCAACGGGACTCCCAATTTTTCGCTGCAGCATCTGAGATTCCTCGTTTGTTCGTTCTACCCTGTAGTCGTCTCGGCGCTCACTCAGCTACAGGTCATTGATGAAGCGGATCGACTTTTAGCCCAGTCGTTTCAAGAGTGGTTGGCGCAAGTTCTCAACGCAACGCGGCCACCATCGCAGGAACTTACATTCCCAGCTAGCCTTCCTCAGCATCACGACGCAGTCGCCCCTAACTTCCGCAACCTTCTTCCGTATTCCCAAACACGGTCCTTCATGACGGAACGCAAAGAGTCCTCTTGCCAGAAACTTTTGTTCTCCGCCACACTCACCCGCGATCCAGGCAAATTGGCAGCTCTTGAATTAAGGGATCCTAAATATTTCGTCGTACAGGAGAAGAGCGACGGGCCCGGTGTGTTAGATGTGGCGATGGATAAGTTTACCATGCCGGCCAACCTCACTGTGGGTCCCATTGCAAACGTCTTTCTGTACTAACCAAGTGGTAGGAGCATATGTTGGTCTGCGAGTCGTCTCTAAAGCCGCTCATCTTCTTCCACTTGGTTTACCAACACAATGTAACAAATGCGTTGGTTTTCACCAAGTCAGCGGAGTCGACGGCACGGCTTGTCCGATTATTCAATTTCTTTGACGCCGCGAAACGCATGGGGACCGTCGGTGATCCAACGGCGGTTGCGGTACACGCATATTCCAGCGATTTGAGTGTCGGCGAGCGGAAGTCAATCCTAGACAAATTCAAGACGAAGGAGATTCAAATGTGCGTGATTAGTCTGGGCCTGATATCCGAATAACCTATGTGCGTAGCCTTGTATGCTCGGACCTTATATCGCGTGGCATAGACATAAGTCACGTCTCACATGTGGTCAGCTACGACGCTCCGGTGGATATGCGCAAGTATGTGCACCGAGTGGGACGCACGGCGCGTGCTGGAAGAGCTGGGGATGCTTGGACCCTCGTGGAAGAGCAGGAGGTGCTCAAGTGTTCCACAGCTACGTAGCATATTCTGACTGTTTTTGCAGGCTCGGTACTTCAAAGCCATGCTCAAACAAGCTGACCACCTTGAAAAGCTCAAGCGAATGAAGGTTGGAGAGAAGGATCTTGCCCCTCTCGCAGTTCACTACGAGGTACTACTTTTCATGGTCTTGGACGATCATAAATCTCAACTCATCTATACAGGGTGCTCTGAACCAATTGAAGGAGTCGTACAATCGGTAGTCCACACTGTATCTCAATTCATAGCCCTTTGTGCCTGGACATTGGGACGACTGAAGCAATAATTTTCCATGCACCGGAAAGTTGCGGCTGCCTGTCATTGTTGGAAGTTGGCCGCGGCTATGCAGAGTGGATTAGTAAAAGCGGAGTCAATAAGCCGTTTTACCGGAATGTTATCCGAGCGATAATTTTAAACTCGTTAGGAATGTGGCCGAGGCAACGTTGGGTTTGTGCTCTCCCAGCTCTCTCATGGCAAAATCTGAAGCCGGCGAAGACGTCCCTACATCGTCTGCAGCGTCGACGACGTCTCAGGATGCCAAGCCAGAACCACCTCTTCTTACATACGAGCGGTCTTGGTATGTTTTGCGTGTTTCTCAATTCAATTTGGTTAATTATACCTTTCACAATGACATAGGTATACACGGGTCCCCTTCACTTCGAATAAGCCTCCTTCCCCTCCCGGAGGAACTCTCGAAGATGCGGCATTTTCTCCGGAGTTGACCGCGTCGTTCCTCGACATACTATATTTTGGATGGATTACGCCTCTTCTAGGGCTTGGCTACAAGAGGCCGCTAGAGGCCACAGATCTGTACAAGCTTGGAGATGAGCGCTCATCCGCATACATTGCCGAGAGAATAAGCGCCTCTTTCGATCGACGACATAAGGTTCCTGTCTACCTCGACTCTGATGCTCTGTAATACTCAACTATCGTCAAGGCGGCAACAGAATACAATACACGACTGGCTAACGGTGAAATAAGTCCGGCGGTCTGGCAGGCTGCTTGGTGGAGCCTACGGGGAAACCGCGCGGAAAGGGAGAAGAAATGGAGAGAGGTGACTGGGAAACGGCGTGCTAGTCTTGTTTGGGCTATGGTACGCTCACATCTATGGCGGGCCTTGTTTTCGTGCCGCTTACCTTTTCGGGCTCAGAATGACAGTATAAAATGGTACTTTTGGTCTGGTGGCGTTCTCAAGATAATTGGCGACACCGCACAGATTACGAGGTGCTATCCGGTTTTAAGTTCTTTGACTCGATAGACTCACATCTATTGCTCCTTCAGCCCCCTGGTAGTGAAGGTATGATCAAATTCACTATGACTTCTGACTGAGTGCTCAATGCTCTATCAGGCAATAATCAAGGTCTGCTTGTAACACAATATATGCCCCTCGTGTTTACCCTTTTGCCCAGTTTGCCACTACTTCCTATGTCGCTCATCAGACTGGCGAGAAGCCGCCCGGCATCGGTCGAGGCATCGGCCTGGCAATCTGTCTGCTGTTAATGCAGTTAATCGGATCTTTGGGCCAGCACCACTTCTTCTATCGGGCTATGGCGACTGGAGTGCTCATCCGTGGTGGTCTCATCACTGCTATCTACTCCAGGTCTTTACGACTCACTTCTCGAGCACGTTCCACCCTTACAAACGGCAAACTGGTCAACCACATTTCGAGTGATGTTAGTCGCATCGACTTTTGTGCTGGCTTCTTTCATATGGTGAGCAAGATAGTCTCCGAACTCTGCCGCCCATAACATTCTTCGCGAAGAGTTGGACCGCCCCGATTCAAATGGCCATATGTCTTGCTCTTTTGGTCTGTGCTTTCTACTGTTCCTCGTTCTTGGCAGCTAATTTCGGCCAATGACACAGATAATCAACCTCGGTCCCAGCGCTGTGTGTGCCTCCCTTCATCAGTAAACCGTCTTCCTAACCCAAGATGAAGCTCGCCGGCTTTGCTTTCTTTGTGCTTGCCACTCCCGCGCAGACATATGTCATGAAGCAACTCTTCAAGTACCGACAGAAATCGATGGTTTTTACTGATAAGCGGGCCAAGACTCTGCAAGAACTTCTAGGGGGGATGAAAATTCTAAAGCTCTTCAATTGGCAAGTTCCGTATCTGGCGCGAATCAGCGGCTATCGGCAAAAAGAAATGGCGTAGGTGGTGTTTCTTGGCCTGAATACTGACTGATTCATGCCAGATATATCCGTTCTTTACTTCTGCTGAGATCAGGAACGAATGCAGTAGCGACGTCTATGCCCGGTGCGCCGTCCTCTCTGATTCAATATCAATGGTTTTCGCTGACTTCATGTAGCCCTTGCATCCGTACTGGCTTTCGTGACGTATTCATTGACAGGCCATTCACTGGAGGCTTCCGTGATCTTCGCTTCTCTAACACTGTTCAATCTTCTTCGTCTTCCCCTTATGTTGTATGTTTCATCGTTTTTACTCGTGTGACTTCACAGCTGAGCCTTTTTACAGTTTGCGTGAGTCAAATGTGACCAATGTGCAGAACATCATACTCACTCTTCCACAGCGGTTTCCTTCAGTGCGATCGCAGATGCTTTGACTGCGAGCCATCGTCTGTACGACGTCTTCGTCGCGGAGACTTTCGAGGACACTATGATCCGTGACGACACCCTCGATGTTGCGGTGGAGGTCAAGGATGCCTCGTTCACCTGGGATGGTCCTCCACCCGAACTTGCCGACGGCAAGAAGAAGAAGGGGAAGAAACCCACTGCCCTTGAGAAAGCCGCTAACGCGGCTGCGGCCTTGGAGAAGGCTCAAGTTGAACAGGAAAAGGTGTTCAAAATGACCAACCTGAACTTCTCAATCCCGCGTGGCAAGTTGGTGGCTATCGTCGGTGCTGTACGCTAGCACCTTTTCATTGTTTCACCACAAATTTCCGACCCTCTTTCTTAGGTTGGCAGTGGCAAAACGTCGGTTTTGCAGGGCATGATTGGAGAAATGAGGAGGACGTCGGGCTACACCAAGTTTGGCGGCTCCGTTGGATACTGCCCTCAAAGTGCGTGGATTCAAAATGCCACCATACGTGAAAATATCTGTTTCGGTTTGCCGGCAAGTTTTCCTCAAAGCACCTCTAAGATGGCCCTGACATGCTTTTTCAGTTTGAGGAAGAGAAGTATTGGAAAGCAGTCAACGATTCGTGTCTTCAGCCTGATCTTGACATGCTTCCCAATGGCGACATGACCGAGGTCAGATTTTCCTCAGCGTATATTGACCGTTCTTGACGTGTTTTCCTAGGTTGGCGAAAAGGTGAGATACCTCCTATGATTTGTCCCCATCTCATCTTCGGTAGGGTATCTCCCTTTCTGGAGGGCAACGCCAGGTAATTTACATAAATGCGCAACGAGCTTATTCTTACGCTCATGGCCTCTCAGCGTCTCAACATCTGTCGGTCAATATACTCCGACACAGACATTCAGATCTTCGATGTACGAATGCTGCTCTACTCTCGATCTTTGCCGCCTGACTCAGTGAAACAGGATCCGTTGAGCGCTCTCGATGCCCATGTGGGAAAAGCTGTATTCCACAACGTTCTTCAGAATACCCTTCAGAGCAAAACGCGTATACTGGTCACCCAGTGAGTTTTACCTGTCGCGCACGCGCTGGATTCTTATCAAGTTTGCAGCGCTCTACACTTCTTGCCATACGTCGACTACGTCATCACAATCGCCGACGGGCGCATTGCCGAGAGGTGGGAGGATCTCCCGCTGGTTCACTGTCCGCTTCTCGGATTGACATTGCGACTCTCCTCTAGGGGAACCTACTCCGAACTTATCAATAATAACGGAGAATTTTCTCGCTTCATCGCAGAGTTTGGGACCAAGGATCAATCTGAGGAGCCTAAGGAAAAAGAAGAGGAGATTGCTCAACCCGTTCCTCAGGCAGCAACCGCACGCAAAAAAGCAACGGCGGGGACTGGAATGATGCAAGCCGAGGAACGAAACATCGGCGCCATCAGCTCAGGTGAATCCAATTCCATGTGCTCTTCACGTAGTCTTGTGGCATAGCATGCTCATGTTGCATGTAGGCGTCTATAAGGCCTACATATCTGCCGGAAACGGAAGATATATCGTGCCATTGTTGTTGTTTTCGCTGGTTCTTATGCAAGGCGCAAATGTGATGTCTTCGTATTGGCTCGTCTATTGGCAAGAAATGAAATGGCCGAGGTCACAAGGCTTCTATGCAAGTGTCTTGCATCGCTTGACTCTCTGTTTGGCCATTGAGCCGTCACGCAGATGGGCATTTACGCCTTGCTTGGGGTTTCGCAGGCTATCTCGTTCTTCCTTATGGGTAGCACATTTGCAGGTAAATAATAGCCAGCCGATCTTCAAATACGCTCTCTCACACTACCGATGTGCAGGACTGACGTACTTCGCTTCACAAAATCTGCACAAAGTTGGGTACTTTAGAATGCCATTGCGATATCTGACGATCAATTTAGCAAGCCTTGACGCGGGTTATGCATGCTGTGCGTTGAGCCTTCTTGTTGTGTAGGGTGTTTTCTGACACATGATTACAGCCTATGTCCTTCTTCGAGACTACGGTTTGTTTGACCCTTCCTCTCACTGTGATTGACTCACAACTATCTTAGCCTTTGGGGCGGATTATGCACCGTTTCACAAAAGGTTTGACAAGTTTTTCCCATCATACACGGCTCCTGACGTGATACAGACTGCGACACGATTGATAGTACGTTGGGTGAAGCCCTGCGGATGTTCTCTGCTACCCTTGCCAACATCATTGGCGCAATCATCTTGATCGCCATTATTCTGCCCTGGTCGATATCAACTCACCGCTCCCTCGATTTAGAAAATAGCTAAATCTGCTCGCAGGTTCCTCATAGCAGTTGCGGCTATTTTGATTATGTATGTGTACTACGCCGCGTTTTACAGATCGAGTGCGCGAGAGATAAAGGTAACTCGGTCCCCACATTTTGCTTCGTTATCTGATTGTGAACCCTGAAACAGAGACTCGGTATCCCCTTCTCCGTTGACCATCTGAAGCGGTAAAACTAACAAATCGCTGACAGACGCTATTCTTCGGTCCGCTCTGTACACACACTTCAGCGAGAGTTTGTCTGGGCTGGCCACAGTACTTATCCGTTTCCTCGCCTCGCTCGCTTGTTCCTCATTTCTAACAGATCCGAGCATATGGGGTTTCAGAACGGTTCCTCGCTGACAACCAACGTCTCATGGACACAGAGAATCGGTGGGTGTCATAGATTCCATGATCAGCCTGTGTTCTAGACCTTCACTTTAGCGCCTACTGGCTCACGATCTCCAACCAGGTAAGAATGCCATCATTGTTTCGAACAGTACTAGTCTTTTATACTTTTTGCAGCGATGGCTCGGTGTGCGTCTCGATGTCCTTGGATCTCTCCTCACCTTTGTCGTTTCGATGCTGGCAGTTGGCGAGCGGTTTTCCATCTCGCCCTCTCAGACTGGTGTCGTGCTTGCGTATATCCTCAGTGTTCAACAAGCGTCCGTCACTTAGGCTTTCCAATTTGCTGAGTACTGATTTCTTTGTCAGTTTTGGCTGGATGGTGCGGCAAAGCGCCGAGGTCGAAAATGATATGAACAGCGTTGAGCGGGTCAGTGATCTCGATGGTGCTCCTTACACGACGTTTCATACCATTCAAGGTGCTTCACTATGCTTCGGAAGTAGAACAGGAAGCTCCAATCGATATCCCGGAGACTAAACCAGCAGCTTCGTGGCCTGCAGAAGGCAAAATCGAGATGAGCAAAGTGGTTCTCAAGTACCGGCCTGGTCTTCCTGCTGTCATCAAAGGCATGGTCATGAGCTACGCTTTCGTTGATAGCTTTTGATAGTGTAACGCAGGCATCTCCATGACTGTGCAAGCGGGCGAGAAGATCGGTATTGTGGGAAGGTGAGTGGCTCTCCTCTTCTTTTTTGCTTTGTTAACATATCCCAGAACGGGAGCTGGAAAGAGCTCTATTATGACTGCTCTCTTCCGACTAGTGGAGCTGACGTCAGGTTCCATTCAAATCGACGGCGTAGACGTCTCGAAAATCGGCCTTGGCGACCTTCGAACTGGCCTCTCTATCATCCCGCAGGACCCGCTGCTCTTCTCTGGCACATTGAGGTCCAATTTGGACCCGTTCAACCTCCATGATGACGCTACCCTCTGGGATGCCTTGAGACGGTCCTATCTTGTTGAACCCGTTAAGCCGCAGGCTTCAATTGACGAAGGTCCATCTGGAGTGAACACTCCCATGAACAAATTTACGCTTGACTCGGTCATCGAAGACGAGGGACAGAATCTTTCTGTTGGACAGGTTCGTGTGGTCTATCCTGTTTCTCTCCCCCACTGCGCTAACCACACTCGTAGCGCTCGCTTGTTTCATTGGCACGAGCCCTTGTCAAGGACTCTAGGATCATAGTCCTAGACGAAGCCACTTCAAGGTACAAAGCAGCTTCATTCGACCAAACATAGAGAAACTCACTAGCTACAGTGTGGACTACGAAACCGATCGAAATATTCAGGTAACTATCGTGCAAGCTTGCTCGCCGCATATCTCACTGGTTTATAGGACACCATCTCTCACGAATTTGCTGATCGTACCATCTTATGTATTGCTCGTCAGTTTGCTATCCAATAACGCGGTACCTATACTCACTGACGTCTGCCTAGATCGACTCGCTACGATTATTGCCTACGACCGCATCTGTGTCATGGATGCTGGGCAGATCGCTGTGCGTCGAGAGCCCCGTTTTTCTAAGCTTTTTTGACTGACCCGACTTGTCGGCCAGGAATTCGACACCCCTGCCCGTTTGTTCGAAATTTCTGGCGGGATCTTCAGAGGGATGTGTGATAATTCTGCGATTACCCTTGACGACATCAAGTTGGCTGCGAAAACGAGAGCAGAAATGCTCAAAGAAATGACAGAATGAAACTAATCTCATGTAGCCAAGACTCAACTACACCATATAGACACACGATGTATACTTCTTGTGCAATGTAGCGCTTAATCTACTGCTAATTTACGCCAGTAAGGAAGAGTGTTAGTGACCGTGGTAACTGGAATTCCATTGACATGAGGACTGTCTTCATGACATCTTTCCACCATGACCACGTCTCTGTATTCCCCAGGGACTCACGTTTACTTGGATAGCAATGACGGCTGGGTACCAGGCGAAGTTATATCGTCCACCAAGGCTTCTGGTGACAGCCTTGTGCTAGTCTTGAAGGACGAGAATGGCCAGGTGCTTCGTTTTACTTGCGAGCTTGAACCGGCATGAACCGAGCATTTTCGCGTGCACGCAGGAAAGAACAATAACAGGATCTGGTTCTGCCCTACCCCTTCTACGAAATCCGCCTCTGCTTGAGAGCGCCGACGACTTGGCAACACTTTCTCATCTCAACGAACCGTCGGGTGTGTCTTTGTCCCATTGATTTTCTTCTTTTAGCGACGACCGCCTTGTAGTTCTCTTTGCTGTCCAAAGTAGATATGCGCAACGCAAAATCTACACGTACTCTGGCATTGTCCTGCTCGCTGTCAATCCCTTCGAACCAGTGCCGTTGTACACACCAGATATTGTCAAGTCCTACATTGGTCGTAACAAAGGCGAACTGGAACCTCATTTGTTCGCGATTGCTGAGGACGCGTATGCGGCGATGCTGTTGGATGGGAGAGGTCAGACTGTCATTGTATCTGGCGAAAGGTGCGGCACATTACTCAAAGTGTTCACGGATACGCGTTAAAACTCTATCTTCAAAGTGGAGCAGGCAAGACAGAAAGCGTATGCGCCTCGATCCCCTCTTGCACTTCTCGTTCTCATGGATATAGGTCCGTAGGCGAAACTCGTGATGCGATTCATTGCTTCGCCGAAAGTGCAAACAGTCACCGCACTTCAAACCACAGATGCGGACAAAAACTCATTCGTGGATGGCGCGAGTTTGGTAGAGCAGCAAATCCAAGCCACCAATCCCATTCTCGAAGCGTTTGGTAACGCGAAAACTACAAGAAATGACAACTCATCCCGTTTCGGGAAATATATCCAGGCAAGGATGTGAAGCTGCGACTTTCCACAGACATCTGACACGGTTCTGCAGCTACTATTTGATACCAACCGACAAATTGTCGGAGCCCGTGTCCGGACTTACCTTTTAGAACGCTCTCGATTGTCCTACCAGGCTACAACGGAGAGAAACTACCACATATTTTATCAATTATGTGCTGGTCTACCGTCACAAGATCTACAGGAACTGGGGCTTGATTCTGATTACAACAAATTTCACTACTTGAATCAAGGCGGCCCGTCCACCAGTGAGATGAGCGATCGCGACAAATTTCACGCCATGCAGGATGCGCTGAGAATCATCGGCATTGATGCGCAACGGCAAATACAGATATTTCAAATTTTATCAGCATTGCTGCATCTGGGCAACATCAACATCACTCAAACACGCACGGACGCTGGGATCGACGATGACGATCCTGCAATGGCTCGGGCGATGGAATTCCTGGGTGTGGACGCTTCAGAGTTTAAAAAGTGGACGGTAAATCCCAGCTTCAGTTTTCCTTTGCGCCTACACTCATCTGGGGCCAGATCAAGAAGCAGATAACAACACGCTCAGAAAAGATAGTTTCCCCCATCACTGCACCCCAAGCAGTTCAAGTACGGGACAGCATATCTCGGTTCATATACACCTGTCTATTCGAGTGGCTGGTTACTGCAATCAACGTCAGTCTCACAGGAAAGTACGGAGATGCAGCTGCTCGGGCAGAGACATACATTGGTGTCTTGGACATTTACGGTTTTGAACATTTCGATAAGGTAAGATGAGTCGCGATGAATTCGACTTTTCCGCTAATCTTCGATTAGAATTCGTTCGAGCAGTTTTGCATCAACTATGCCAATGAGCGGCTGCAGCACGAATTCAACACTTATGTCTTCAAGCTTGCACAAGAAGACTATGTGAAAGAGAAGATCAGTTGGACTTTCATAGACTTCGACGACAACCAGCCCACAATAGACCTGATGGAATCCAAAGTTCCTCCTGGGATTCTGGCAATTCTGGACGAAGAGTCGAGGCTACCATTGGGAAGCGACGCGTCGTTCCTCCAGAAACTCAATGCTCAGCTCGATAAACCGGCCAATAAGGCTGTGTACAAGATGCCCAAGTTCGCCAATGCTGCATTCACAATCGCTCATTATGCCCTCGACGTAACGTATGAAGTAATTCATTCCGCTGGCAACCTTTACTGATCAGTTCGAATAGATATCAGGTGGAGGGATTCCTCGAGAAAAACCGTGATACTGTCCCTGAAGAACATCTCACGCTCTTGACGTCGTCTCAGAACGCCTTTGTGCGGGAAGTATTGGATACAGCACTACATCGGACGGACACCGAATCCGCTGAACCTCCTTCACCTGCCAGCCCCGTATCGAAGATTCCAGACCCAGGACGCACCTCTCTAGCGGCCACCACTGGGCGTGGCACGTCCGTCAAAAAGCCAACGCTCGGTTCCATTTTCAAGAGCTCTTTGGGCACTCTGATGGATATGCTGAGGATGACGAACGTCCATTACATTCGGTGCCTCAAACCTAATGAGCACAAGCGCGCGTGGGAGTTTGAGCCCTTACAAGTCTTGGCGCAATTGCGCGCCTCCGGCGTCATCGAGACTATTCGAATCAGCACGGCGGGATATCCATCGCGTTGGAAATTTGAAGACTTTTCTCGGCGGTAAGGCTCCTGTTAATCCTTATTCTGGAACTGCTCAAACTCAAAAAATCATAGGTACTTGCCTCTCATTAATTGGCGAGAAGGACCACAGTTAGTCAAGCGGGAGCAATGGAAACGCATCTGTGTTCTCTGCCTCCAGAAAGGCAAGATCGACAAGTCCTTGTTTCAGTTTGGCGAGACGAAGATCTTCCTCCGGACCGGAGTTCTGGCGACACTCGAAGGACTGCGATCCACGAAACTGAATGCAATCCTGTCCTTGCAGACTCACATGCGACGCGTGCTAGCAATACGCAAACTACGCCACTTCCAAAGAAGTGTAGTTGGAATCCAGTCGCACTGGAGAGGCGCCGTGGCGCGGAAGACATTCCGGCAGACACGGGACAAGGCCCGAAAGGAGGCGGAGGCTGCGAAGGCTAGCAAGGCTGCCAAGCTAGCCGCCGATAAAGAGAAGAGCAGAGTAATGGGTCGCAAGACTCCGACCTCCGCTGGCGACAAAGATGCAGTAGAGAATGGCAGTCCAGGCAAGAAAGGGCGGAAACTATTTTCATTCGGAAGCAAGGAAAGGTCGTCATTGGCACTTCCGGACCAACGCGGACCCTCGCTTGACCCTCCACTGATCGGTCGTCGACCAAGTAAGCTCGAGGCTGCTGCCAAACGGCTCTCAAGGCGGTCCTGGTACGAAGACACCTCATCCCGCGCCAAATCACCCATCAGGGCCAAGTCCCCGAATGTGTTGTCCACCGCATCAACAGGAGGTTCACAACAATTGCCCATCTACGACAGGTTCATGAAGAAGCCGGCATGGAATTCTAGTACTAACCTACTTCACTGATACACGGACTATTTGTGTTGTGTATTTATTAGGCTTCTACATACTAGCGTATCTAATGCCACGATCGAGCTAATTGAGGGTGTTTTTGACGTGTGCTCGAAGGATGAGCAGTGAGCATATTCCCACTCCATTCGCCTCTTTGAATTTTACAGATCAGACAGACTGCGAGCTTGTTAGCGGGCGATGTTGAAGGCACGGCAACGATGCGTATGGATCAGACACGCAACATGCACACGAATTGTGAACTTGGACTGAAGGCTCGTGAGCAAAGGGAGGAGTGACCAGAGTCTGGCTTGATCGTGTTGCCACCGCGTGGCGACGCCCTAGATTTTATTCCGACCACAATTTGTATCGTGGATTCGTGGGACTCCGAAAATAAGTTGCAATTACCCCACTATTACTAGAAGAAATTGAAATCTAAGAGGATGGCACCCCACGAGCAACATTCCAGTCTTTCATCCATTGAACCATCTGAGCAACTACTTGGTCGAACACTACAAGTAAGAGATGAACATCTCTGCTTCACTGATTAAGGAAAACAAATGGTACTGACCGACGCGAGTGTGAGGGTTGGCCTGGGCGGTGCTTGTAATCACTGGTTTTTATGTTTCAGCAACGGCAAAAGAAAGCAATAGAGGTCAACTTACTATCCCCTGCAAAATAATTAATTTGGGTTCACATTCGCAATCATTCGCAAAAAAAGATCACGTACAGCAGTGGACCCCAGTTTCTACTAGTAGAATGGGTTGCTTCGCGGTGCTCTGGCGTCTCGGCGCCCAAGGCAGTTGACTGGATACGGAACCACTACGCCACGGGTCGACTGCGGGCGTATATATGCTCAGCTAACTGAAAATAAAGACAAGGTATGTATATGGACGTACATTGGCCGTTGACGAACAACATATGGTTCTCACTGCAAATGTTCAGTCAGCGCCTCAATAAATACAACAGTAAGAACGCACTTGATATGCCAGCCATCAAATCGGGCGTTGACCTGATTCACAGGCGCCGCCTTCGGGACGGCAACTCCGTTTTCAGCAGGGAAATACAACGGGCATTGACGCTCCCAGTACGCGACGTTGACGAAGCGCGAGACGATTGACGGGCCTGTTGGGTCTCCGTCTTGCCACATTCCTAGTTGTGTACTGTGCAGGCTTTAATATTGTGTATGAATCTTCCGAACGTTGTATAGCGCACCATATGAGCCACCTGCGTGATCCCATGTTAGGATGTTGGGTGAAAGACCAGATTAGCAGAACCACTCACATCCAAGGTCGATATGTGTTGGATGTAGCGATGCTGAACGAGCTTAGCTTCAGAGTAGCGTTGAGAATAGGCAGAAGTGGAAACGTACTAGTGGTAAAAGAAGGCGTTTGGATCATAAGTTCCCCAGCTGTATCCAGTTCGGCGGGAGAATCTTCAATGAAACTCAAACTTGAACTCACCATTCGTCCCCTGCGTACGGGTTACCGCATACTGTGAAAAGTGTTATACTATTGCACCAGTGTCTCAGCTCGAGAGAGAAGCACACCTTGGGCATTGGTCTGGATTTGCCATGACCCCCATTGCTTAAGCGCATAGTCAAGACCGTAGCCCTTGGCTCCCGCAGCGACGCCATCTTTGACTTCAAGTGTATCGCAAAACTGTCCCAGTGAGATTCAGAAAGACGGCAGTCTCGGGAAAGTGCAAGCAATCATACATCGAAGAATTCTTGGTGGGCACCTACTGCCGGGCCCAGGCTTTGCCAGCTCCACGGGGCTAGTTGGAGGGCGGAGGAGGCGTCGGCGATGTGGGTCACATTTTGGAGACCGAAGATGGCTGTTGGAAGATGAGCTGGTTGTGGGGCGAGTCACAAGACAAGCAGCAGAGCATACAAAGGAGGTCATGTTTCTGCTGCTTCGTTCCGAGGGTCATGACAGAGTCCCAGTGGGTGATTACGCGTTTCATGTCCGCTGAGCAGTTTGCGGGGGCACCTGCTGCCACGGGAAGGAAATATCCGTAGCTGCAAATCGCTCAAGGTGAGAAAAATAGAATCGCATGAGTTTGGGCGTACAAGTCGGAGATGGCCTGTGTTGCAGAATGTTAAGGTTGACCGGGGGTTTGCAGTAGAAATCAACTAACCTCAACAGGGGCGGAGGAACCGTACGACACGTAGAAAAGGTCGGGGAACGTCTGCTTGGCATACGCAGCCAAGAGGCCGGGATACGAACCACCTTGAGAGCGTCAGAGACAGCGAGAATATCAGCGGTTTGATTACCGGTCAAAATCCAGGCGGTTTCTGGTGGCGGAAGCGCCTTCGTACCGTTGGTGAAAGGCAGCTGCACGTTCTTGGCAAAGTGTGCGTAATCTTGCACGGAATTTTCGAGCGTGAGGTATTTCATATTGGCCGTACTGTAGTCCGCAAAAGGCTGCATCGAAATTAGTCGCATACAGAAGTTGTACTGGAGAAATAATTACGACAGAAGCACCCCAGTATCTGGAAAACCTTGAGAACGAAAAGGGCTGCCAGACAGTTTTACCACTTACCTATGTTCCAACACTATGGTTGCGCCACCAGTAGCTGAGGCAATTGCCTGTGATACTTGTATGTAACTGACTGAAAGTCAACATTGATACTCACCCCGCTAATCGTGCCATTTTTCAAATAACCAGTGTATAGTGACGCGTCTGGAGGCCAGAAATCAAAATTAAGAAAGACCCAAAAACACAGCAAACATACCCTCTTCGCCTCTGAGAAGCACATTAGATCAATTTTTTTCTCACTGGCAGGAAATAATACAACACACGCATTGAAAAGTACAACAGGACCGCCTTCTTGGTAATAGCCATCGTAGAACCAGAATCGCTGACGGAATGTCCCCAGTGAAGGATTCGAATGGTCAAGTAGTTGCTCAAAGAAATATGCAATGGGAGCGGCAGCGGGCGCCAGACCAGCAGCTTGACCGTCCGTGAAAGTGAAAGGCGGCTGTTTGAGAGGCAGTAGACCGTTGGGAGGCCGAACGCTGGTCACGCATTGGAGACACGCGAGAGCGCCGACTATGCAGGCGAAAGAGAGCATCCTGGAGGCAATCGTCGCGACGCTGGGTGTGAATCATGAGTGCTCGGGCTTATATACATCAGCGATAACCGCGTAGAGGCCGCATCACAAGCACAAGTGGGTGCATGTGCAGAAAAGCTTGTGTCGACGCGACGATCATTTTCGTGCCTGCCGTCGATCCTGCGGCCCATGTCGTCCATATTGTCGCACCAACCACACGGCCACACGCAGAACATCGCCGCCATGGTCTCCGCTGACACCCGCTGTTTTTCTTGCTGTTGCGGTCACTGTCGCCGTGTTACCTGCTCAACTTGAATGCTTCTGCCCATTTCGCCGGTTCTTCTTGCAAGACGCTTCCTTGTCGCTCCAGGTCAATCTGTTACCTCGCAATGATATTCGACCCTTCCTTTTGACGCTTTCGACCGCGTTGGGCCTTTGAGCACACAGGAAAAGAATGGTTCCAGTTGCGAAGGATCATCCGATCTAGGCTCGGATCACGATCTAGTTCGGATCAACTCATCAAGCCTCAGCTCATGACATTCACGTGCGGACACATCTGGTTGCCGGGAATTGCCGAGCGGTGGTCAACAATAACATAATCATTGCGCAATCATGACCAAACATCAGGAGAGGTGAAGGGAGCTTGAACAGTGGCGACGTCGAGCTCGACAACGGAGCCCTTTATCGACCTTCGCGGTCATGAGAGGCTTAGCTATTCCTGCCACCGCCTCGACTTCTGACTATCAACGCGAACTCTCAAATGAATATGGCACAGAGTTTAGCAGCAACAACGACGACAATATTCCAATCGATCCTGCCCTCGGAGGCACGCCCATAGACCCTCTCTTGCTCGCCCAACAACCAATTGAACAGAACCACATTGTAAGTATTCAATATCTCGAAAATATTCTGTCATATACGCGTCGCGTCGGCCCATATGGTCGCTGATCAATTCCAAGCCCAACACAGATCCTACGCGCACCCCGCCGCGCGAACTACCCCCAATCCTCTACAACCAGTACTCCCAAGCCCCTCAAGGCGACCCGTTTGCACCTCAACCGGAATATCACCCAATTCTTGATGAGCCACCTCCTCCGCCCTCTCCCTCAAAACCTCCCCGGCGACGGCGCGCTCCTCCGCGAGAGCGGGAATGTGGATTCTGCATCGAGAACAACAGGAGCCGCGATGGTGAACGTCTGGTCACATGTTACGATTGTGGACGAAGTGGTATGATGGTCTTGCCAGTCGGCGCGAATATTTCTCTGATACTGCATAGCTCATCCCTCATGCTTGGAGTTGTCTCATATCGGCGAGCTGATAGAAACGTACAACTGGAATTGTATCGAGTGCAAAAAGTGCGAAGTATGTCTCAAGAAAGGTGCAGATGTGTGTGTCATTTTTACCTTGAGTAGAATGTGTTTGACGATGCTGCAGGATCGTATGTTATTTTGCGACTCGTGCGATAGAGGTTCGACCTACTCTCATTTGACGAACTTATTTTCATTGCTACGACAGGTTGGCACACGGATTGTTTGGACCCGCCTGTGGATGGTGTGCCGGATGAGAGGTGGTACTGCCCTCGCTGTCCAGATGTCGTGGAATCTGAGCGGGCAACTTCAGTCGCTTCCTCTTCCCATTTAATGGAAACTCCGAAAGCGTCCAAGGGAAAAGGAAAGGCAATCGCAACATACGACGACGAGGAGGACGACTCTGATGAGGAATCCGAGGAGGAGGAAACGGTAGTACCGCAAAAGCGAGGAAGGGGGCGCCCACGCAATCCGGGTTCGAGTCAGAGTCCAAGCAAAAAGGCGAAGAGGCCAAAGGACTCTCCTCGTTCGGTCAAACGTCTCAGACTTCAACCTCCCAAACCGCCTGCGCCAACGCCAAGTCTACGACTCCGACTTCCCAAAGTTCGAGGACGTCAAGACAACGATGAAGAGCCGCCTGGACTGCTTGATGATATTCTGCCTTCAGACGATCGTGACACGTCCAAGACTTTTATCCTGCCCGGCGATAAACAGAAGTTTGAAAAAAGCCGTGCATCTGCAGATGTATGTTCCACTGCCATTCCGTGATGCTGAACTGAGATTTGTTGTCAGGTGAAGCTCGGGCCTGCACCGCACCGACAACGGCGGACGTCAGACCCGGACACTCCAGGCCCGTCGTCCCGTCCCCTGCGTTCTTCGATGCACCAGTCCCAAATCCCATCACCATCCGCATCCCCTGCGCCATCTTCGGTATCTGGCGCGCAGGGAATGCGTCACCACCACGGCGACCACCCAGCGCCCTTGCGTATTAGCACAATTAGATTCGGCCAGTACGATATCAAGACATGGTACAACGCACCGTTTCCCGAAGAGTATTCCAATCTCCCCGAAGGTCGACTGTGGATTTGCGAGTTTTGCTTGAAGTATATGAAGAGCCATTTTGTTGCAAACCGGCATCGCGTTCGTCTTGGTTAGGTTGGAATATTTGCTTGAGCTGACATTGACATGTTAGATGAAATGCAAGTCGCGGAACCCTCCGGGAGACGAAATTTATCGAGATGATGTGGTGTCCATCTTCGAGGTTGATGGGCGGAAGAACAAGGTGGGCACTTTGCCTTTGACTGATCCTCCTTATATACCCATGCTGACGTAATCCAGATCTACTGTCAGAACCTATGCTTGCTTTCGAAGATGTTCTTGGACCACAAGTCACTCTTCTACGACGTTGAACCGTTTCTATTCTATGTGATCACCGAAGTAGACGATTGCGGGGCACGATTTGTCGGGTACTTTAGCAAAGAGAAGCGGAGCCCAAAGGACTATAATGTCAGCTGTATAATGACCCTGCCTGTTCGCCAAAGGCAGGGTTGGGGTAATTTGCTCATTGACTTTAGTACGTCCCCTTTGTTATGCCGTTGGTTACGATACTTATATTTTGATCCTCGTAAGGTTATTTGTTGTCTAAAAAGGAACGACGGCTGGGGTCTCCAGAAAAACCGCTATCAGCGCTCGGGGCACTAGGATACAGGAATTACTGGACGTTGGCGCTTATGAGGTACCTCGCAACAGCACCGGATCGTCCTCGGCTGGAAGGTGCGTCATATCGCTAGTTGTCAGTGTGTGTGTGATTCTGAGTTGGAAGCTTAGATATTTGTTTCGCGACTTCTATGACTGTGGAAGATGTACACGCGACACTGGTTCAGCAGAATATGATCACCGTGCGAGAGACGACACCGCCACGGATCAAGCCCTCGCCAGGCCAATCCATCAAGTTCCCGAAGGGCCGGAAGAACGGAGTTGCGCGGCGGCATCTGCAGCGCACCCAAACAGAGAAAGCCCGAGCCGGCGAGGCAGACGCGGTGAAAGAGCCGTTCGTCCCCCCTACGCAATACGAGATCCAGTGGGAGCGGAGCAAGGTCGTGGATTACCTCACCAATTGGGAATCCAAGGGGTATTTGCAGTTGAAGCCCGAGAAGTTACAATGGAGCCCGTACATTCTTGCAAAGATGAACAAGGTCGAAGCGCCTTCGGCAGCAGACATTAACGCTCTACTCACGACAGAGAAACTCGCGGCTCAAGGACTCCTTGTTGACGGTGTTGGACCTCAGGCGTTCCTCTCTTTGAATGGACGGTCGACTCCGAACGGTGTTGCTGCTTCACCGGCTGGGTCACCGATCCTTGAAGACCAGTCGGAAGACGAGATGCCGACGGGGTTCTCCCCCTCTAAGGACAGGCGAACGGAGGTCCTGAGGTCGACTCCGGATCCGCCGAGAATACTTCGCAGTCGTTCGACGCACCAAACGCCTTTGACCAGCACGCCGAGTCGAGGAATGGCGGGTAGACTGCGCAGGGGGACATCTGCCAAGGGCAAAGGGAAGGAGAAACAGTCAACGCCAAGCGACGATGAGAATGACGAGGAAGATGATCGAGCTGAAGCGGCTGGGGACACTGGACGCCGTCTTCGATCCAGAGATGTTGCTCCTGGACTGCCTTCGCTCACACATAGCCGTCGAGCGTCTCCTAAAAAGCGACGGAGAGTAGACTCTTCTTCCGAGGATGAAGCGCCGTCGTCCCCTAGGCGCTCAGCTTCCACTGCGTTTGACAGCACTGTTCATTCACCCGCAGATGTCGATACTACGGCTTGCGCTCAAGAACTCCCGCAAATAAACGGACTCGGCGCGACGAGGCAGCCGATAGGCGTGGGCTGTTCTACCAACGGCGACAGTCCTGCGGACTCGAACGCTTCTCCGCCCATCATCAAGACAATTGTCGTTCAAACCGGTGGTGATGGCGAGGCGGTCAAGTCAGAGGATCCTGGAACGCCATTCACACCGGAGCGTCAGAGCGAGGACACTGTGTTTATAGTTGATCCCGCCCCGTCGTTGGAAGGCAACGTGAAGGGCTTGAATGGGGCGGTTGCGATCGTTGTTGAGGCGTGGAAACACGAGAGGGAGACAGTGAAGGAGGTGGAGCAGAATGATGAACCGATGTTGGAAAATGTCGGCGACGACGCTGACGCTGATGCCGATGCCGATGCTGATGTTGATGCGGAGGGTGAGGAGGACGATGGGGAGGATGTAGATATGGGCTAGTTAGTTTGTATTGTTCATGTAATATTTTTGCTGCTGTAGGTATAAGAGAATGAGAAATTGTAACCGACCACTGCAGCGAGCCGGGCTGATGATCATCGATCATTGATGACACGGGATATCAGAGAATTTCCTTTTTTGGGGAAAAGAGTCGGTTCACTCACGGTCGAATCGAGCGGGTCCAACTCAATCCGGGCATGGTCGACATGCAGACCCAAGCGTATGTCCCCTGTCTTCTGCCTTGACTGCTGCTAAATATGACAATGGTATAGTAAATCCAGCATGCAGTATACCCACATATCCTCGTCAGAGCGGAGGGACCTCAATCTTCAAGATAACCCAAATTCGGTGCGTTTCAAGTACTTCCGTGTGGTTCACTTCAACTCACATGTGTAATCATGCTAGACCCCATTCCAGTCGCACCAGAGCCTCGGTCAGGCTCTTGGTCCCCACATTAATGGCTCGTACAGTCGCCCCCCGCCCCCCGATGGATACCGCATTTCTCAGTCCCAGTCCCCCCCAACCCTCACCAGCTCAAATCACAGTGCGCCTGCGTTGAGTTATACGCCAGTCAATGGGCAGCCCAGCTCTTCTATCAAGCGCAAGCAGCCTGACAATGTCTTGAGCGGTCACGGTCATGTCTCAAAAAGACGCCGAGAGGCAGACGATCCTGGTGACGGGTACGAAGAGGCTGGCGGAGCTGGTGCAAAGCACTGGACAGACGAGGAGAAAACCCAATTATTCCAATGGCTCATGGGACCAACTCACGACGACCATTGGAACGCTCTGAGGGCCACCAAAAACTCGTGCCTGCGCGAGGTATGTGCTGTTATGCTCTTACTAAATTCCTGCACGAATCCAATGCCCCAAGTGTGCGGTCGAGGTGTTCGGTAACAAGAAGACGTATCAAGCTCTCAAAGGGTGTTACGAGCGCAATTTCAATTTGTTCAAGCAAATTTACGCGTTCGAGACGTATCATGCCCATGCTGGCACTGCGCCAATAACATCTCATGGTGAGGCCGACCGGTTACGAGACTATGAACGCCGTCTCGTCGCAGCACGAAGAGCAGGGTGTGATGTCGGGAACATAACATCGCGAACAATTGATCACTGGCACCGTAGTGGATGGTCTGTCTTCAACCATTGTGTGTCGGAGGAATGCGCTCTCATTTGTTTGTTGCAGGTACGATCTTTTCTATCGCAGGTACGTTCCATATTCAAGTATAGTGATTTATCGTCTGACTCTTCAAAGATGGCATGGTGACCCCGCTACCACCAAACCCATACCCCGCGGTGGCGGAGGGACATCATCATCGAACGCGATGGGTGGAAATGACGAAATCGACGTGGACGATGATCAGACCCTTGACTTTTCCGACTCGCCCCCGGGTGCGTCTGGTGGACAGCTAAGCCATCCGCCGCCGCCGCCGCCCCCACAGTTACACTCTTACCTCGCTCCTCCTCAGCACACCTTTCGTGAAAGCGCCCATCCGCCACCCCCCATGACCGTTCGCGCGCCGAGTGCACCAAGCCCTCCTTCACCTGCCCCTCCTGCGCCTACTCCTTCATATGTTCCCCCTCCCACAGTCCCTCCCGCCCCGTCATCTTCGTCTTCTTCCTCATCCTCGGACCAACTTATCAATATTCCGCTGACCCAAGGCATGATTTCTGCATATCTGCAGTTTCTGCAGGTGCAGACGCAGACGGGGAAGCAGAAGCTGGAATACATGAGACGGCGCGAGGAGCGCGAGGAACGGGAGAGTATGCAGCGGCATGAGCTCGAGCGTGCACGCAGAGAGCGGGATGCCGCAGAATTAGAGCATAACAGGGCTGCCGCGAACGTCAAGCAGCGAGCCGACAAAGCTATTGTGAGTGTAAAAATCCTCATGATATCACTTGTTGCTTTACTCATTGTCTCGCGAAGGAGGTGCTCAATAGTGAACTAGACAATCAAGTCGTTCGACAGCTGGCGAGTGATTATTTGAAGAAATTTTTCTCTTGAGGTTTAGACGGACGGACCACGGATTTTCTTTTTTTTATCATTGCTGCATTTGTACTCTACCAACGAATTTTTCAGTCGCTTTGCAGTTGTCGCATTCTCCTACTCATCCACGCAGATTATCTATCATCTTTTATTACAGTCTACATAGTCACAAATCGAGTTTTGCTTGCTTTCGTTCTTCCTGTACTTCGACCTACGTGGACATAACCCTGGATCGACTCCTTTCGTATATGATTCGCTCGCCACGCAACCACGACCAGTCCTGGAAGATAGAGAACTCCATGCGTTGCCTTCTGCTCATTGACTTGCAGAACGAGTTCCTCTCCCCTCAAGGCAACTTTCAAATCGGGCAAACCTCTCAACTTGCCTTCTTAGAAAACATTTCGAAAGCCATCGGCGACTTTCGCGCATAATCGACGAAAGCATTGCGATTTTGCAGTCATCAAATCGTACTACAACCCTCAGCGACCGCTCTTCCCGCCCATCGCGAACCGAAACGCGGGAGCACTTGCTTTAGCGCGTATCAGGAAACGGAGAGTTTGCACAAGATATATGATGAACTGGAGGATGCGCATTTCGAGGGAGAAAAAACGGGGGAGCCGATCCATCCTGAACAGCGGGTAGCGTTGATAGAAAAGGTTCATGCTGAACTGGACTATTGGGAAGTCTACGCCAAAGAATCCGCGTACATTGCCGGGAACGAGTTTGGTCTTGCGGATTGGGCGTTTTATCCGATTCTGGGATATATGATGCATCGCGGGTTTGATTGGGTGCGGGTGGGTGAGGTTGCAGGTAAGGATGATTGGTTCCATTTGAGGGCGTATTTCTTGCCGGTTTGGGAGCGGGGGCAAGAGAAGGGCCCTGTGCGCAGCGCGCGCAGCCGGCTGGGTGGGATGGATGCGGGAGAGTGGATGTATTCAATGGGCGGAAGTGAAGGTGTAAATGGAATTTGTCTTGACCAAGTCTTGACTGGCGGATACGAGAAGAGGCAAGGCAGAGGATAAGCGGATAGATGGATGGCGGCTCGGTTGATTGCTCGGGCCGTCGGATATATTTGTGATGCGTCCACTTCAACTCAATCCTGGACGCAATACAGTACTCAATGTAAGCTCAATGTCATCTGAGTTACAGTACATCTCAGCTATGACAATGGACGACGCGCAATCACGCCGACGATCTTACGAGCTGTGTATAGTATCCGCCATGATTTCGCCTATATAAACCCAAGTCGTCCTCGATCGATTCCTCAACTCAACTTTCAACCCCCCTAATTTCTCCTACAATCCAATGTCTGCATACAAATCTTTCGCCGTCGCCGGAGCAGGAATGCTCGGAATCCAAGTTGTCAACGCCCTCGCTGCGAAGAACGTCACGGTCATCGTACTCTCCCGCCCAGGGTCCTCTGCGAAAACAGTGCCGGCCGGGGTCCAGGTCGTCACTGTCAACTTTGCAGACAGCGAGGCCATTGCGAAGGCGCTGAAGGAGCATAGTGTGGACGTCGTCATCTCCACTGTTACTACAACCGCGTCCTATGAGGAGCAGAAACCCTTGCTGGATGGCGCGAAGGCGGGGGGTATCAAGCTCTTTGTGCCAGCCGAATTTGGTATGCCTACGGAGGGCCATACCCAGGGACCTTTGGGGGTCAAGTATGAGGTTGCCAGTTCGTACCGTTTTAGACATCACCGCGTACTTGTAACTGAACGCGTTTTCGCAGAGTATTTGAAGACCCTCGGCATCCCGACAACCAGAATTTATGTTTGTCGTCAAAGCTATTTTATCTGAATTAGGCTGATGTTGGAATATTTAGACCGGTGCATTCACGCAATTCCTCGGGGGAATGGTCAAGGATGGGAAAGCTCTCATCGTGGGCAAAGGGGAAGCGCCCGTCTCAGTCACTTCAGTTCCAGATATTGCAGGTTAGTCCGTCTACCGAATTTATTCATCTCAGTCAGGAGCTGAGGCGCAATTTTCAATAGGATACATCGCACATATAGTGACGACGCAGCCTCCTTCTGTGCTTGAGAACACCATATTGCGTATTGAAGGCGAGCGGGTCACGATGAACGAGGTGGCAGCACAATTTGGAGCGACGCCGGTGTACGTGGACAAGATGCCAGGAGAGCATGGCGAGTTCTTGACGGGTTTGATGCGGATTATGGATATGGGTGCTGGGAGCACCGGTTGGTTGCATGATCAGAAGAAGGATGGAACTGGGAACGAGGCTGCGGGGAGTGGTAATGCGTTGTGGCCGGGACACCACTGGCAGACGCTCAAGGAGGTGCATAATTTACAGTAGACGTCTGTGTGTACACCCTCAACAAGTTCGTCGAGGAATTTATCTGGGTTTTTTGTTTCGCGATATTATCATATAGTTCCATGTTACCATATAACATATAAGGTGCACAGAGCGTATTACATCCAATGCAGCTCCGGCGTCCAGTAATTTTTTAAAGTCCCCACATGCGTGTTGAGGTCGATATTCAAAGTTTAATTTACGACACCGGCTTTGAATTTTGTTCGCCAAAGCTTGCGCCCAAGAGGCCACCGTAAGCAAATCTCAGACGGCGGTCGCATTCAATCCTTTTAAGAGGGCGAAGTGCGTAAAATACGGACTCACCAGTCTAATTGAGGTATACTGTATGTCGTTGTCGAGGATGAGCTCGGCGGCATTCTCCCACGGACCAAGGTCATCGCGAGCCCGATTTGGACTCCGAGGCCATGTCTAATATCCGAGACCCCGACGAACGTAAGGATTCGAGTGTAACTCAACGCACGAAAGCGCGATTCGTTTGTAAGTATATTCAATTTCTTGGTAAGGTGACGGGTAAATCAGGAGACTGACAGGCTAAATCGTAGCAGCGATTGCGAGCCATAGCGAACATCTCGCGAGACACGGCGAGCTGCAAACAAACATTCTCGTATAAAAGACCTTTCGATCGACACTCTTCAACACAACCGCCACCCACATCGCGTCTCAAAGTTAAATCGCAACCAACATAAATGTCTGCCTACAAATCTGTCGCTGTCGTCGGTGGTGGAACCCTCGGCTTGCCCATCGTCAACGCCCTCGCCGCCAAGAACCTCCCCGTCATCCTCTTATCCCGATCCAGCTCCTCCTTCTCCGCAAAGACCGTCCCAGATAACGTCAAAGTCGTCCCCGTCGATCTCGCCGACACCGACGCGACTGCGAAGGTGCTCAAGGAGCACAGCGTCGATGTGGTCGTTTCCACTGTCGCGACGGCCGCCGTGTTGGGGCAGAAGGCTTTGATCGATGCGGCGAAGGTCGCGGGCGTCAAGCTGTTTGTGCCGTCTGAGTTTGGGCATCCTACCGATGGCCATACCCATGGACCTTTGGGTGATAAGGCTGAGATTGGCAGTCCGTATTTTTGTTTTCGATTTTTTTAACGGATTCGTTATTCAACATTTTCATAACAGAGTACCTCAAGTCCGTCGGGATCCCTTCTACTCGCATTTTCGTTCGTTCGTCCAAAAAAAATCACCGAAGCAACGCTGACTTATGCTTGATTTTAGACCGGACCTTTCATTCAATTCGTCCCGTGGCTCATCGGCACAGAGGGTAAATTCCAAATCATTGGTAAAGGTGATACACCGTTCTCGGTCACCTCTATTCCGGACATCGCAGGTGCGCACCTCAAATGTATTCTTCACGTCGAGTATTGATTTAGTATCTTTTTTCAGGATTCGTCGCACACATTCTGACGACCGCCCCGCCTTCCGAGCTCGAGAACCGTATTTTGCGCTTGCAGGGAGATCGCCCCACGCTCAATGGCATCGCGGCGCAGTTCAAAGCCACGCCGGTTTATGTTGACAAGATCACGGGTCGCGGAGAGCTTGATGAGTTCTTGACTGGGCTGTTCGTGGCGATAGAGGAAGGCGCGGGCAGCACTGGGTGGGTCTTTGATAAGAAGGCAGAGGGAACGGGGAGCGAAGCTGCCGGGAGTGCGAATGCTCTGTGGCCGGGCCACCACTGGCAGACGATCAAGGATGTGCATAACGTTTGAGCAAGTTGAAGCAACCGAGCATTGTATATTTTAGATGGAAAAGCGTTGAAGTTTGTGCGTACTTGAGCTCTGCGTGAATTGTGTTGGGATGCGGGGAAGAACAGAGAAATGGTGGTTTTGTCCGTCCTTGGGTGGAGAATGTGTAAGCTCAATGTAAGAAAACCACAAAAAGTGATGCGATGTGAGAATCGGCTGTCTTGGTAAGCTTTATGGGGAAGCTTGCTTCCCCATTCATCGGTATAAGGCTCCGGAATGCAGATGCTGACAAATGTCCGTCCAGGTGCTTTGTAAGCACTGTCCTGGTAGGTAGGTAGGTAGGTAGGTAGTATTACACGGCACGGTCCGAATAACGAACGCCGGTTTCCGAGGGTTGTCCCAGCGTACAAAGCAAGTACTCAAGTTACACCTTCGCCCCCGGACCCTCTCCCGCCTCATAGGCCCCATGACGCCGATCCCACGAGTCTCCCCGTGCCCAGCGGTAGAACCCACTTGACGAAAAAGAGCGGAAAGAATGAAGCCTAAAATCATTTCTCAGTAAACCTCCAGACATAAACCTACGCGGCGTTGCAATCGATTTGCGAGGAGCATCAAGGATTCATACCGTGGGCGACAGGGAGGTTGCAGGGCATCAGGCTAGAGCTGAGCCGGACTCAAGGTCAGTGCGTAGTACGAGTCTTGTACCGCGGTTTTGGATCACTCGGTTTGACACCAGTACCATACAAAACTCTGGATAAATAATCCAGGTTGGCATGGAACATTTTAACTGGGTCAAAATTCAATAATCAAAAGTGCGGAATTATCCTTGAAGAAACCTTGCTCATCGAGGCACGGCTCGGTCTGTCTGAATTGTTGAATTACCATTGCTACCACAGATTTCCCGAAGTTCCCAGACGTTACGACCCGGCACGACCAGTGCCTTCGTTTCGGGAGTGCATCGACGACCAGTAGGCGGGGTGCAGTGCAAGCAGTTACAGTGAATCAACGGATTATGAGTCCTGATTCTAGTCTCCGTGAAGCGGCAAGAGAGAATCCGCAAGACAAGTTTGAAATAGCCAAAGAAAACAACTTCATCTGGAAGGCCATCAGGAGCGAGCGAAAATTTGCTCGCTCGTGTCGCTGGTGATGACGAGTTTTTGAAGTTAACTGGGCCTGGAAATGTCTCGCAAATTGCACACTTTACCGCATTGTACTTGCTTTTACAGGTAGTTTGTCAATCTCGAGTATGAGCTATTCCGAGCATTTACTGAGCTGCATGATCTTGAATAAATCGTTGACACCAAATGGACCTCGTAACATTCATACCGTGTGCGACTGACTTCAATGTCCCAGCAGTAGAATGTACCAGAATAGCGGTCATGCTCGAAGAACGTGGTTATTCCGCAGAAACAGAGATGCTTGTGAAGACGGCAAGTGCTGTTCAGCTGAGTCGTTGGAGCAAGGTGTCCGAAATATTGGCAATTGCAGCTATTCAATGCCCATCCAAGACTTGAGAAATGGTCGCAGTACGGGGTGGAACTTTTGAAACGGGAAGCTCTGGGTTAGCGCCGAGCATGGTGAAGCGGCAGCATCGGACTATTCCAGTCACTTCAGAGTGCTTGGGTTGCACGAATCATGATGCATTAATATTTGTCGAGTGGAACGGGCGGCACTCGAGCAAATGCAAACGATTCAGGCACAGGCGCACAGCGTCTAGGTTCTTACATAATCAAAAGTTTCCCCTTTCAGAAATTATACAGGTGCACGTGCGGTGCTGATGCTGACTCAGCAGAATAGGAAAGGTGCAGAGGAACGCGGCAGACGGCGACGAGAAGAGACCCAGACACCACAGGCCAGAATCCAACCAGTTCTGCGTCTCAGACATCCATCGAGAGTTCCATGAGCATCCAAGAGGATATATTGGACACAGAAAGAGCTGGATGCGCCAAGTCGGTATTGGATGACGAGCATCCCGAATTTTAAATTTGAGACGAGCGTTTTGACTCAGTCTTGCGCATCGACAATCCACGGCGCACATTCACGCAGCAATTGCGTTCGATACAAGGCAAAAGGCTTTTCATTGATATAGGTGTCCAACTGAAGAAGGAAAAAAAAATGCAGCAAGACAGTCGTGCGAGACGGTGAGCCCAGTTCGACGCTCGGAGGGGCAGTGAGACTCTAGTGCTCATATGGAGGCATCTAGGTGCACGTCCTCGAGGGTTTTGTCGAGATTGGACGCCGTTCGACGAGGTCGAGTTTTTGATGGTGGTGGTCATTGCGACAAGGACCAAAACCCAGTCCTGAGTTCGTGGCCTCGGACTTCGGGAATGGCCGTCACTGTCATTGTCATGTGACTTCGGACTGCGCACCGAACTTTTCCGAGTGTTCAACCTTGGTTCAATTCAAGTTCAATTCGCCTGTCTGAATCTCATGTGCTGTGAATAAATATATATACCCTACCAACATCTATATACGGCTGCTTGCTAATTAAGAAAGAATACAGTGAGCATAAAGTTCAAGTTTTGTAAGTTACAAGCCTCCGAGTCCTCAAATGAAGTTACAAGCACTTTGCCACCAGTGCCGGGGCTTAGGGAATGCTTTGAGCAGCTTCAAAAGAATTACCAGACTTTGTGCTACTACCAGTGTCTTGAATATACTTACCACTATCCAGTAAGTATAAGCTTTACTTACCTTGGCTTTAGCTGTCAAAATTAATAATCTAAAAAAAACAGGGCCACTGAGTGTGCAACCAGATTCATCAGGAGCAGAAGGGTTTTCAAGGTAGATATGAGGGCGGTTACTGAGGCGGCTCTGAGGTTCCTCAACTGAATCAGTTGATTACCCAAAACTGCTCGAGCCAATGATGTTGCCCGAATTTAGCAAGAATAGCTACTGTACATGGCGCACCGCAGGACCGCGAATAATAAGCCGCTTATATTATCGTTTTTATGTGACAAAACAGGGCAGAAAACTGGGGCCTGATTTGGTAACTTTTTATCTGAGAAAAAAGCGGCCTGAAAGCTGCCTTATTTAGACAGATATCGGGGCGCATTGTTTTGTGCCCGATTATTCGCAATAAAAACGATACTATAGGGGACTTATTATTTGCGGTCCAGCGCTGTAGCTGCCAGTTGCCTGCTTTCCCTGCACCATCCTTGCAAATCTGGCAGATGGCCTGCCACTGCACAGGACCGCAAATAAAAACCCCCTTATAGTATCATTTTTATCCCAGATAATCGGGCACAAAACAATGTGCTCTGATATCTGCCTAAATAAGGCAGCTTTCGTGCCGCTTTTTTGTTCAGATAAAAAGCTGCCAAATCAGGCCCCAGTTTTCTGGCCTGTTTTGTCACATAAAACATTACTATAAGCGGCTTATTATTCGCGGTCCTGCGGTGTGTGGATGAATTGGACGTATCCGGTGTTGGAAATCTGAGGCTGTGACGCACCTCCTCGCGAACTCTCTAGAATATTCTTTTGACTCACATTTACAGAACCTAGTAGAATTAGCTAGAATACCTACTGTAGTATAAATACCAGACTGAATCTACAGTGTAGGGCATCTGTTTGCCCTAACACACATTCTATCTAACCATAGTGTGATTGCAAACCTATTCTCACTTTATTGATCTCGGCACCTTGCCGCCCGAAATTCAACATCCGGCTAGGCTATTAAGTTCCCATTCGCATTGAAGCAAGCTTACCCTCCTATGTGGACCATTGTCCACATACCCAACATGTTTTGGTAAGAAAGGTCATCGACGGGAGGTGTATAAAAGTCGAGGGGTCCGTGCAAGAGACGATCCACTATAGTCCACCTTCTGGCCTTCAAGATGTCCAAATACTACAAGTCTTTTGCTGTTGTCGGCGGTGGCGCAATCGGTTTACCCATTGTTAACGCTCTTGCTGCCAAAGACGTGCCGCTGATCTTGCTGTGCCGCCCGGGATCCTCGAAGAAAACGGTGCCATCCAGCGTACAGGTCGTCGAGGTGGACTTTTACGATGCCGCGGCGGTTTCCAAGATATTGAAGGAGCATAAAGTCGATGTTGTGCTTTCGACTGTTGGTCCAACAGCGGTTGCGGCGGAGTGGCCATTGGTGGCCGCGGCGAAACTTGCTGGTGTCAAACTTTATGTGCCTTCGAAGTATGGATTCCCTGGTGAAGGCTTCACAGATGGTGTGCTTGGAGCCAAGAATCAGGTTGTCGGTGAGAGTTATTTGTTGCGTCCCCGAGATTTGACGCTGATGTGAATTCCAGAATACTTGAAGATGATCCAGTTGCCTTCGACATGCATTCACGTAGGGACATTTGAACTTGACGGATCGAAGACTGAGCTGGTTAACAGACGGGACTGTTCACAGAGTATATCCCATGGCTCGTCAGCTACGACGGCCCCGGGTCGAATTTTAAGCTCGCAAGGAAGGGAGAGGCACCTGTCTCTTTTACCGCCATTCCGGACATCGCCGGTAGGTTTGCGACGCGTTCTTGCGCAGTCTTTTAACCATGAATACGCACACAGGATTTGTCGCGTACATTTTGACCTCTCTTCCCCCCTCCGAGCTGGAGAACCGCGTCATACGACTGGAAGGCGGCAGGTCAAGCCTCAAAGACCTAGCGGGACTGTTCAACACCTCGGTCGACTACGTCGACGACCTCACGGGAGAGGCGAGTCAGAACAAGATGCTTCTGCAGAGTTTGATGGAGACAGGAGCAGGGAGTAGTGGATGGGATGGGTTGAATAGGACTGAGGGGACCGGGAACAAGGCCGCTGGGGCGGATAATGCGTTGTGGCCGGGGCATAAGTGGCAGAGTATTCAGGATGTGCACAAGCTTTGAATGAGAGTAGAATTTCAAGTCAACCTTGGTTCGGGAATTGCCGTGAGCCATCATGCATCACCCGCCAAACTCTGGTCAGCCTGAGCGAACATGGGCCATGACTCTGCTTTCTGGCCGCCCCAGAGCCAGAGAACCAAGGGAAACCTGCAAAATTTCTCTATCGTGACTCTTGCTCTTGCGCTCTTATATATATACTCAAGTCGAACGGCTTGGTCGCAAACCTCTTACGCTCGGTTTGAATCGCCTGCGCAAGCAGCTATACTCTCGCGATGCCGCGCTCTGCAGCTACAACCTGGGCCTCCAGACGACTTCCATGAACGTACAGTCTCAGACCGCTTCGAGCCGCAAACCCCACCGCACCTCATAACTAATGCGAAAATGGTGCGCGTCGAAAGTTGAACGCAGATACAATACCATACCAACACGCGCGCTGCGTCATCGTAGTGGACGGGTCGAAACAACGGCACGGAAGTATTCACCGGCGACATCCTCATCGACAAGGGCTTAATCAAAGGCGTCGGGCACTTTGGAAGCGACGTGGCTTCATTGCGTCGAAAGTACTCACTGGCAGCGGACCTTGTGGTCATCGACGCTAACCATGCTTGGGTCACTCCCGGTCTTGTCGATGCGCATTCGCACATGGCCGATTATTCGTCTCCTGCACTTGACGGCGCGATGGACGGAAATTCTGACAAAGGGATCGTGCTACCCTGGCTGCGCAGTATCGATGCTCTCAACACTCACGATGATTCCTATGCTCTTTCTATCGCTGGTGGTATCACAACAGCTGTGATTCTTCCTGGCTCGGGAAATGCAATAGGTGCTTACTCTCCCTCTTTTCTTGCTTGCCAGACTTGACGACAAAATAGGTGGGCAGGCATTTCTGATCAAGCCTCGCAAGACTACAGAACGTTCTGCAACCTCAATGGTCCTGGAACCACCGTATACTGTGAACTCTTCGTTTCCCGCGGATCCCAGGCGTCCTCCCCGCTGGCGGCACATGAAGTGGGCGTTCTTTCAAGTTGTATTATCCCTTTCTTACATTATGCAGACATGCGTGTGGCGAAAATCCTGGTGTGTTTCACAATCGCGATGGCGGGCATCACTCATTCCCTTTAGGATCCTCCTACAGTAGCACCCGCATGGACACAATATACGCTTTTCGTGAAGCGTTCGTCCTCTGGCACTCTGAAGCAACTCAAATGAATTTTCTTCCAGGTATAACACCGCGAGTCAACTCAAGAAACAACAAGATGAGTATTGTTCTAACGCATTGGCTCATCGGTGGGACGGCCTTGGAGAGTTCCCTGAGAGTCTCCAATGGGAGGCCCTCGTCGACGTGGTGCGCGGTCGGGTCAAGGTTTGTACTTTTTGACTCACAATTCACCATATGATTAATCGCTAATACCGGTCATAGGTGCAGATCCACTGCTATGAACCTGTGGATTTCGACGGTATCGTTCGGGTGAGTTTTTATTTTTTTGGCTGCTCAATGACTGAGCTTATGGTATCCGCCAGCTGTCGAACGAATTCAAATTCCCTGTCTCAGCATTCCACCATGCTGCCGAGGCCTATCTTGTCCCCGATCTGATCAAGAAGACTTATGGTGTGCAATCTACTCGTTGATTCCTTTGCGTAGTTTCGCTTTATCTGACCCCAGGTCCCACACCCGCCATCGCAATTTTCGCCGCTAACGCTCGGTACGTCTAATTTATGTCGTGGATACTGTTGCCTTACTTAATGCAAAGATTCCAGCTACAAACGTGAAGCATATCGACACTCCGAATTTGCCCCGCGGATTCTAGCAGAGCATAATCTCACTGTTTTGATGAAGGTATCCCCCCTACATGTGTACTCTTCATGTCAACCCGACCGATGCCGTTAAAATAGAGCGACCATCCTGTCATGAACTCGCGGTATTTGATGTACGAGGCACAGCAGGCCTACTTCTACGGCTTACCTGAAAATTTGGCCGTAGGTTGCATCGTACCCGTGCTACCTATGTATTGAGGATTTTCCTCCCAGATTGCGTCTGTCACGAGTAACCCCGCTGAGGTTATGGGCATGAGTCACCGAATTGGTTATATCAAGAAGGGTGAGTTTTCTAGCCTTGTGTAGGCCACGCTAATCTTTACTGTTCGCCAGGTTGGGACGCCGGTGGGTCAACAGTCTCATGCAGGTGCCCTCTCTTGATGATAGTTGTCAGACCTAGTCTTGTGGGACTCTCACCCTTTGGCACTGGGAGCGTCTCCACTACAGGTATTAATTATTAATTGTGGCTGTTGCACCGCAAATTATTGACCACCGTACAGGTGTTCATTGATGGTATACCGCAGCTGGAGACTCCTCATGTCGTGGAAAAACCAGACGCCTTCCAGCAAGCACCCTCGGTCCCCAACTTCGACAAAGAGGCGCAGGCTGCGGTACGATACGAGGGCCTCCCACCTCTCGAGCCGACTTCCGTTATGACGCGTCCCGTTGTCTTTGTGAACGTGCTATCTGTCTTCGCGCCAGGAGTTGATGGCGTTGAAGAGCTCTTTTCTGCCCAAGATTCAAATACGCTCGGGACGGTCATTGCAGTCGATGGACAACTCACTTGCGTTGGCGTGTGTTCCACAGATTTTGCGGACGCAACAGTCATTGATCTTGAAGCTGGATCGATTTCTCCAGGGCTCGTCTCTTTTGGTTCGCCTCTGGGTTTGGAACACATCCAGTCAGAGCCGTCGACGAGTGATGGCTCGGTATTTGACCCGCTATCAGGTGCGGGGGTCCCCGAAATAGCTGGTGGAGATGGGGCCATCATTCGTGCTGCCGATGGCTTGCAGTTTCAGACGCGGGACGCATTGTACGAATACTCACTGGCATCTGTTAATCTGTTGTGTTCCGATATTAATTTTGCTCCACAGACTTGCATATCGTGCTGGTGTCACTTCGGCGATCGTAGCACCTCTCGCGCCGGGGGTCTTTGGCGGATTGGGAGTATCGTTCTCAGTCGGTGCAGCGCACAAACTCCAGCCGGGTGCTGTTCTGCAGGAGGTGACAGGCCTGCATATGAAAGTAATGCAACTCCTTCCCGGACCCAGTGTCAGTACCCAGATCGCTTTGTTGAGAAGGCTATTGCTACGTCCGGTGGATGGTCCGTCAAAAGAATGGTTTGTAAAAGTCGTCAACGTGAGTGGCCGACTCGGAGATTCTATACTACTAATGTGAACACCATCTAGGGCGAGATTCCTTTGGTGGTGGAAGCACATAGCGCTGACATCATCGCGACTTTGATCAGACTCAAGAGGGAGATAGAACATGCCCACGGAAAGACCCTCGAAATGACCATTACGGGTGCGAGTGAAGCGCATCTGCTCGCAGAAGAGCTTGGGGCAGCCGGCGTTGGGGTTATTTTGAATCCAGCGCGACCGTTCCCTTTCTTCTGGGAATTCCGCCGAATGTATGTTCCCGCCGGCTCGGTGATCTTCTGACTAACACCGAACAACAGCCTCCCCGGCCCACCCATAACTGAACACACCGCCGTATCGACACTGATGATGCACAATGTTACTGTTGGTCTGGGGGTAATGGAAATATGGGAAGCGCGCAACACTCGCTTCGAAGTTGCTTGGGTAAGAAGCTCGTACCATGATGAGAGGTTGTAGCTGATAGTGACCAGGCGGCGCTTTCCAGCGGCGGGATGTCCAAAAAGGGCGCATTGGCATTGGGTTCCACTAACGTTGCTCGCCTACTTGGGGTCAAAGCGCCTTCAAGTCGCATCGACATGGTTGCAACCCGGGGTGGAGATTTGCTTACTTCGAGTTCAAAGGCAGTTGCTGTCATTTCTCCGAGCCGGCGTCTGGTAGACATACTATCAAGATAGAGCGTTGATTCATGAGGTTCATGTCGCACTTTCGATATTGCCGGATTCGAACCCCTCTGATTCTCCGCATGTTATCAGCTTCGACCAGTTCATGATCAACCAATTTACGCAGATAGCCCGAGCGCTGTGTCGTTCAGACTTCGTCAGGCATTGATGTTGTAGACGACAGATTTAAACCAACTCGAAAGTGAATTGGGCATTCACTCACTGATTTGCCTGCTCTATATCCTCAGCCGTCAGATGGGCCCACGCTCGAGACATAATATATATACATAGAGGGTGGCGCGACAATATTCATACAACATCATCCCCGACATTTACATGTGACTTCTGAGAACTTGAAGATAAAGCATTGGTGCTGTGGTTGTCTGAGCCAACCCAAGTTTCCTTTCGCATACTCCGAAGAGCGGTAGCTGTGCCTTGACTTTCACTATTGAAGACGACAGCGCTCCCAGTGGTGGTGGTATACCGAGTGACTGTCTTCTTCGTCCAGGCCGAGCCCATAGCGACTCGAAGGATGATGGCCTGAGGCGAAAGGGCCTATGAACGAGTGTGCTTAGTGACAGGTAACATCCCTCAGTGTTCCACTTACGACAAACGCGCCCCAGATATCAGCGAATGCGAGATCCTCAGGTTCGTTTTTGAGATACGTGATCAGGTATACGATTCCGAGGAGTGTGAAGGGTAAGGCAGATTCGACGAGAATCGCCATCACACCGGTGTAGACTTCCGCGCGCTCTCTGGTGAGTACCTTCCGCATAGTACGGCTGATCAAAGCGAGACGCAGTACAATCATGGAGGTGGTGATAATGTTGAAAACAATGGTCAACTAGAAAGACAGTCAGATTCACGCATGGCCAGCTCACTCGGACTCACAATTAACCAAGGGGTAACGAAACTAATGCTGATACCGTGGAAAAAGTCCCCACCAGGAAGCCCACTTTGAATCGTCCCCGCAATTCCCATAGCTAGGTGAGAATAGTGAGATAGTGGATGTACAACGAGGAGGTGAATGCGCACCCGTGGAGGCTAGGAAGAGAAGAGCAGGGAATGCGACGACCCAGATATTACCACCCCAGAAGACATAGCATCGGTAGAGCTGACAGACCTTAATTTAACGCGCACAAGCTGAGCAGAAGACATACCATTAGTCCATCACCGAGGACGTTGGCCGTCACATCCGCGGCAGTTCCAAACGTATTATACCACGCAGCTATGTTGTTGACAAAAAACGCGACTGGGCCACCATCAACGTTTCTATGTTCTGTGGAATTGGAATTCCGGAAAATATTTCTGCAAGAAGAGATGCCAACGAACCTATCCACATCATTTGCCCGAAAAACAGATTGCAGGCCATGGCGATTGTAAGCAGAACGAGCAAACTAGCACTATAGACGATGTAGATGTATCGACTCTTGTCTGCCTTGGCGCTGCGCAATAGGAAATATGCCGACATGAAAAACATGCATAGCTGGATTCCTGCAGACAATACGTCAGATGGGTCGAAGACAAGACTAGGTTTGGTATACCATAGAGAATTGCAAAGATGGTGTTCCCGATGTACCTGCCAGGCATGAATCAGAAAGCGCGTGTCAGGGAAGCTCCAACCATACCAGGATCGCTCAAGCGGAAAGTCTTGATTTTCCATTGTGGCTTTCAGGTGGGCACAAAGGTGAGCTTTCTTCGGGAGAGGGCATATTTAAGGCGTCCTCAAGACTACACCACAGATATCCGCAAGAGGAAACGATCCATATCTCAAAGCCGTCTACGTAGCTCTTCTTTCTCCACGCAAGGGCTTCTTCTTCCGGATAGCAGAAAGGGTAATTGAGTGGGCAACGCGAGAGGTTTGATACCTGCGATGGGAAATTAATGGATTACCGGCTGTAAAGTTGGGTCCTCGTTAAAATCAGATTGAGCGGGTAAAGTTCACGGCGCTTTCCCTACTATTTTAGAGATAATTGTCTCTCGGGGGTTCAGCAATGCGATGGGAATTTTAAAGCGGGAGAAGATCCTCGGCGCTCCTGTGTTCCTTTCCAGACCGCGATGGACTTGCTGGCCGAGAAGGTTTATTTATCATCGTAGCTTAGAAAGCCTTGCCAATCGGCATTCCCAACAGGCGCAAGAGGGTTACAGGATGTGGGTTCAGAGACGGCAGAAGAACGCAGTTAGCGTATTGCATTTGGGTCGAGTCCGGCAACACCGTCACCGCGCATATGAGCAGGTGTCATCCGTCTGTGCGTGGCACCAGGCCCCAGAGAGACCTATCGAGCTAGGGATGTTGCAAGTGCTCGACGAGTCGGAGGATATGATTCAGCAGTAAGTCGCAACCGTGAATCTCGCTGACAAGATCTGGAGTACCACACGCGCCAGCGCCGCGCTTGCCGGCCGCTCAGTTCACAGCAAGACTATTCAAAAGTTCGATGGCAGAGGTGTCTTCGAAATTGTCAAGAATTTGAAGAAACAAGGCAACATCAAGGGAATTGCGAGATGGATTCCATCACGGAAGTTCCCGCCTATTTTCCCATGTGCTTCCCTTTCATCGTGCCATGATGGCCTTTGCATACTTACGGGCTGCTGAATACTGGGTGACTTCCCGCAAGGTAGATTTACTCCACCAGAATATTTCGAGACAGCTGTCGGGACCCCATCACTCTTCGCACCCAAATCGAGCGAAGCTTTAGTCCACATCAGTCGAATATAATAAAAGTTTGGATGGGGGGTCGGCACCCCTCCACTAGATTTCAAAACCCAAAAATAAATCCCCAGATACTTGTTGATACCCCCTCAGGTCCTGCAACCTCTCTCCCGCAAACAGGGCAGTTGCGCGCCTGGTAGAATTGTTTTGCGATGAAGATATCGCCAGTTTGATTGCATCACTGGCACTCTCAAACAACCTCAGAAATTGGGCCAGCATAAATTTATCTTACGGGAAGTCACCCACTACTGTACTTGGTTCCTCTGGCAGTCTTGCATGTGTGGTCTTTCCAAGCCCAAGTGACCTTTGACCACCTCTTCTACTTTTTACTTGCTCAATCTCACGATGAAACGTATAATATCCAGATCTGATGAAGATTTCAATGTGTCCTGAGTAAAACGAAGGACTTCGAGTCGACATCGTCTCTCCGCGGTTCTTGATACGCCTACACCTCGATGGTAGCCCGAGGAACTCATCGGCGCTTTCGACGAACCAGCGAAGCGGGTTGTAGTCCTGGATGCTCTGAGGTCCATTGAGCAGTGTTCTATCCGCTCACACGACCGTTTGGAAAGTCCTCCCGCTGGACGTGTCATGAGGACTTGACTTTTAGAGTTTTATTGCGGTCACTTGGTCGTTTTGTTCTTGCTCCGTCACCTAATCCTAAGGCACCAAGGAACCATGCTTTCTGAGTCGCAGCTGATACGCAGATAGTACCCACACGACAAATGTTTTCGTCATATAGAGTTTGAGCAATACTACTTGTTAGTCCCTACAACAAGGCTCAAATCAGGTCCTCATTCCAAAGCGCATCCGAAAAACTTCAAGTCTGGCGGTTCCTTTCTTGTTTCTGCAATGATTCTGCGGTTTTTTCTTGATTCTGTGCGTTTGCATCGCGCGACTGCGGGAAGAAGCCTTGTCAATTTCTCATGACGCAGCCCAGACATCGACATTCGTGTGTACAAAAGTGCCGGTGGAAACATGTGCCCATCGACATTTGTAGATTTCAGAAACGTCTAGCAGAGCCGTTTGCTGTAGTGCTTCAAGTTGTGGGGGCCCACATCGCAAGCCTTGGTGACGGGGTGTATGCAGGTTTGATAACATCTCGTTGCAATTCAAGTATTACACCCGGCCCACCAACCAAAAAGTCGTCGGTAGAGGCCTAGTCGTCCAGATGTTCTACTGTGGATGGCATTCGCTCATCCAGAGTCGACACAATGGGGGAGGAGAAAACGGAAGTATTCCACACAGCGGGAATTGTTTTCACCAATACAAAGATCCATAGCAAGAAAACTAGGACTGGAAGCCATTCAATAACAGTCTCTTGGCCAGCGAAAACTGCACTACTAACCAGAGAAAATTGCTCCGAGGTAGTTTAGTATGCGGCTCTCAAGCTCCTCCCCAAGCTGAACGGTGAGCAGTGCGAACACGCCGTTGGGGAATACTGTGCCCCAGTGGGTAATGGAAAATGCGACGCGTTGCCGCAGCAGAACGCTTCCAACCGAACATAACGCGATGCAGAGCCATATCAGTCCCATCGACCACAGAAGCCATGCCGCACACAAACAGATAGACTGGAGCGCTGCAGGGCTAAAAGGTGCAGGGAGCTTGATATGGGCGAAGTTCTGCGCGTTGACGAGCATGGAAAAACCGCCTTGGCCAAGAGGTCCCATAATGATGAAAGAGGACAAAATGAGACTGGTGTCTAGTGGCCCGTATACGACAAGGCGCATGAGATATACCGTGAAGATCATGAAGGCGAAGGAGAGACCCATAAGCAAAAGACTAAAGGAGACGGCGGTTGTGAGAGACGAGAACGCGGGATTGAGGGCGGAGAGGGCGAGAGCGAGGAGACCACCCGTGCCGGAGGCGACAACCATGGTGATGACGGGGAATAGCCAGAGGGCGGACATCTGGCCCAGCGAATGGTTCTGTCGGGTGATCCTAAGAAAAGGCGTGAGCTTGAGAAGTAGACGAGGGTGTCAATGCTTGCACACATTACAAAAATCATCCCGATGGCGATCAACACAGAGGTTGTTGCACAATCCAACCACCAGAAAGCCCAAAGCACATACACGAATTCGGGCCCGGCGAAAGCGTATGTTTGATGGATTGTCAAGGACAGATTGATAAGGGTTGCAGCCCCCATCGGAAACGCGCCCATGAAAAGACTTTGTGTTGGATGTTCAAGCATCTTTTCCCATAACTGCTCTCTGGTCATTCAAACGTCCCGTAGTTGATGAACCTTGATTGAACTGACCTCGGGAAACAAGTGATACCGCGCAACGGTGGCCGTGGTTATTAGTGAGAAGAATAATAGATTGAGGAAGAAAAGTAGGAGCGTCAACACTTTGACTGCTTCGCTACCTTCGCCGAAGTGAAAGTGAGAAACCAGAGATGCCACAGAACCTGTCCCCATTACGACCTGGAGGGGCAAAAAAAACTCGGTAAGGAATGAAAATTTATGGGGCAAATCATCGCAATACAGTGTGCCATGACCATGTGAAATGTTGGATACACGCTTTGAGAGTTTTGTGGTTGAGTTGAGAGGTCGACATGGGGGAGGGAGAGAGCAAGACGCGGAGCAGGTTCAAGCCATATGCATTCGGGATACCGGCGCGCCGCCAAAAAGGAATTCGGAATCGCTAAGGGTTTCGGAGTGGGTGTGGGTAGCAGGTACCGCCGCCGCCGCCGATAAACTTGATGTCAACCCTTGGGCATCACAGAGACAGTCTCGCGCAATAGGTGGCAGAAGCTAGCAAGATCCGAGAATTCGAGGACTGGCAACACAGCCGACTTGAACGTTTTGAAGGCATTTGGCACGATGCTGGAAGATCTTCGCTCGGATTGATTGCTTACGGTAAACTGGTCCTCGCAACCTCCATGCCATCGAAACGCGGTCGAGAACACCGTACGCGTGTACGACGCGTTCATTATCTTGTCTCGCTAACATATTGCCCAGATGCGCGTCAAGCGCACAATCCAGTTGTCGGACTCTCCTCAGATGTCATAGCGAAACGGACAAAAAGACATCTAGACGAACTGGAGGTGCTATTCGTCGTCGATCACCCTTTTTCTCTTCTTATACTAGCCCAGAGATCGAACTACGCGGAGGCTAGTGCAGATGTAGGGGAAGAGGACGAAGAGGGAAAGTACACCAAAGGCCGCGCGAGACAGCTCATTTCCGAAAAGCGAACTTTCAACATCCCCGGTGTGAAGAAGAAAAAGTCCACCATGAATGTCCGCACAGCGCTTCTATACTGCAAGAATTTTGCTGCTCTTCTCGAAGAATCGGTTCGCGACTTTGTTTTCCTTGATGGTGCCGCAGATTTTTACTTTCTGTACCAGAATCTCACCGGGTTCCCTTCCACCATGCCGACCTATCTTACAGCTCAAGCACCTCCGTCGACGTATCCCCCACGTCTGATATGCTCCGTGTGTGGTTACTGGGGCCATTATAAATGCAGACGCTGTGCCTTGCCCTTCTGTGACCTTAACTGCGAGAGTGTTCACGCCGAAACTCGATGCGAGAGACGAGTTCTCTGAACTGGGCTACCATGGATTCTCCTATAGCAAATTCTCATCTTTGACTACTGTACGTCACTTGCTTTCTTGCGCAATGCGATATGTTATTTTCTCTCCACTAACCTGTTACAAGGGCCAATCAACTTGTGCCAAGAATCTCAAGTCTACATTGGTGCACTGACCTTGCCTTGCTTCATATATTCGAGCCACTGGCCGACATCACTCAATCCGTTGGGAACGAGTTTCATAGGCGTCGGACGCAATTTCCCCTCACTTAGCAGCTGCGTGAGAAGTTGTGCTGTAGCCTTACCGAACTCGTAGTACTCCGGGTTCATCGGAAACAACCCCACCATTGGATGGTCGAAGGCCTTGAAGGAATCGTGAGTGGAGGCAAAACGGATGTAATCCCACCCTCACCTTTCCGAGCATCGTGTAAACGAGGTCGAACTGTGCATGCACCCCTGGCGCGTCAATAGGTTCTGGCAGCGTCAAGGCTATTGAACCTCCTCCGATTCCCATACATGCCGCCACCTGTTTTGTCGTCGTCGCATCGGAGATGCAGTCCACTGCATGTGCTAGTTGATTGTTCGTCCATGCCCGAATTTTGGACACAACTTCGGGATCGCGGTAGTCAAAGACCGCATCTGCGCCAAGGGTTTTCAATAGCTCGTGATTTTTTGGAGAAGCAGTGGTGACAACGCGGAGTCCCGAAAGCTTTGCGAGTTGGATGGTGTATTGGCCTACGGAACTTGCCCCAGCCCAGACCAAGATCTAGTGAAGCCAAGTCAACGAAGCGTTGTGAACTGGGAAGCAATAAGTACCTACGGGAAACGCTGCCGCTGCCGGAGCTCTGGGCGTCGGGATACCCTTCTGACTGATCCATAGCGCCTGTGCGGCAGTGAAGCCTGCCAATCCAAGTCCCGCTGCCTCTTCGTACGTCAAACTGTCTGGCAAAGAGACGAGGACGTTCGCGTCGGCGACACAGTATTCTGCAAAAGCTCCGCTATCCTCCTTATTCAGACCACTGTTCAAAAACCCCGCCACCCGTTCCCCAACTGATCGTACCCCCGGAGGCACCTCGGCGCCTATAGCTTCGACCTTTCCTGCAAAGTCGCGCCCTAGTATCAAGCCCTCTGGCGCCCCGAAAGTGATCATGAAATCTGCATGTCGCGAATCCGTTTGAATGAAATCTCCTACGCAAATCGAGACTTACGATCCGGCGGATTCTGCGCTGCAGCGAAGATCTTGACGAGCACTTGGGTTGGTCGCAGCTCTGGCTTTGGGACGTCTTTCAGAGCGACATTTCCGTCGCTGGTTGTCACCACGGCTTCCATCATCGACATGTGAAGACGACTACTTTTATGCACAGTCCACCCTCTTCTTATACCCCTTGGACACCCCACATAATCTGTATACCCCACGAAGTTTATCCCCCACAAAGTCCTTGCGTCAAGTCAGGTCGTCAGCTTGACAAATGTCCCCAAATTGCGCGACCGTGGTTCACGTAGGTTACGAAGCCTCCGCGAAGAACGTTACGGTCGCCCGTTCCGACCCGTAGATCCGACTTTTCTCGCAGCCCTATCGTTTGCTCGAATTGTCTTCCATATTAGACAATTTAGATGGAGTAGGATTTGCGTTCCCAACTTTGCTCTTCGTGCAAAGCACTTGAACGTTCTACCTTGATAACTGTGTGGGCTGTCAACAAATTCACGCTTCAAGCTTGCGTAAAGCCGGGCGAATTTCGACACGGAGACGAGCAATTGAGGTGGATTTGTCAGATCCCCACTGCAAAAACGGTTAATTCGAACTCGGGAGCAAACTTGGGGTATGTCCTGGGCCCCAGCAACAGGCAGAGTAGTGACTTCACTGTATTGGACCCTCGATTGGGTATGTGTACATCTATTCCACAAATTCTACAACAGCTACATATGCCAAAGCGAGTGGCATTAGTAAAATTTGACCAAACGAGTAAGCTTCTGTTCTTTCGACTCGGAACTCCCATTCAGTTCAGCGTCGAGGGTTTTGTTGACCGCTGAAAAAGCCTCGAGAAAATCGGCGCCGAGTATTGCACGCAGCTCAGAATCCTTTTCCAACGCTGCTCGGGCCTCCGCAAGGCTCAGAGACATGCGCGTAGTGATACCCAACGCCTTTCGCTCCTCCTCAGTCAGCTCCGCCGCGCTCTTGGTCCCCGAGCAATCTTTCACCTCCAGCGGGGTCGAGTCTCGAATCCCGATTAATCCTGCCGCCAAGACAGCCGCAAGCGCGATGTGTGGATTGGCCGTGCCGTCGATGAACCTGAGCTCGAAATTCCTCGAGGACGGAGAGTGGAGGTTCGTGAGCCGCACGGGAGCTTCACGGTTTTCGGTGCCCCAGTTCACGTACGTGCCGCCGCTCCAAACTCCGTCAGTCATCCGGGCATACGACGCTGAAGTCGGGAGTGTGAGTGCCACGATCGCAGGAAGATGCGCCATTAGTCCTGCTAGGAACGCCGATTCGTGTTTCGACATTTCGTCGGCAGGTTTAGGCTCGCCTGAGGTATTATGAACGGAGATATGTGCGTGGGTACTGGAGCCAGCGCTATACATGAAAGGACGGGGTGCGAAGGTCGCGTGCAATCCGTGCTTGCCTGCGATCTGCACAATGATTTCACGAGTGAAGACGAGGGCATCCGCTGCTTCCAGTGGTGTTCTAGGGACTCCGACAATCTCATATTGACCAGGGGCTGCCTCTGTATGATACATCTCCAGTTTGATGCCGGAAGTAACCAGAGCATCCGCAATTTCTTGAAGGATCTGCGTCGGGAGGGAACCGGCTAGGAGACCGACAGAAGCAGAGAAGTCATGGATGCTAGCTGGCTCAACGGGATCTGTGGATTTGAGGAGGATGAATTCGGTCTCGAAACCAACCAAGAATTCCGTGTTGTATGATTGCTTGAGCTCTCTGTTTTCGTGGTCAGTTAGATCGTCTGATAAATGACTAGAACACATGTACTGGGTGATGCGGCGCAGAAGGGTGCGGGGACACAGGTTCACCTCAACGGAGGGTTTGTCTTTGGGTCCAGTCAAGGCTGTTTTTTCTTCAAACTGGCCGAGAACCGCAAAATGGCCAGGGGCAAAAGGACATGGTCTGAGGCTCGCAATATCAATGGCATAGAGATATTCGCCAATGGGCGCAAAGCCGGGGGCAAGGGTAAGATAAACCACTCCGAGCGTAACTTTGGCAATGTTCACTCCAGGACGATTCGATTTGAGAAGAGCCTTGAAATGCTCGATAGGAACGATCCGGCAGCGTCGAGTATTCGCAAGATCGACCCAGTAAATGCGTACATAGGCTGTTCGAGTGCGTTGACGCGTCAACAACACGCGATTTTGGCGATTGGCACGTACTGCAACCGAATTCGTGGAGGCGATCTGGATTCCACTTGTCAAGCTGGAGAGTGTGGGGTGTGTAGACGACGCCGTGAGTGAGATCCATGGGTGTTAGGAAGACAAGAGATATGGCCGCCCATGTCCGAATCAGTTATTCTGCTGCGCGTCTCGATAGCCATTCAATTTGTTCGCCACCACGGCGACGAGTACGGCAAACTGCAAACCGTCAAATTTCCATTCTCGGCTACTTCCCGTCGGCGCATGGCATCTTGCTCTCGACCACCACGACGCGCCATTGTACTTCTCGTTTATCAGATAACTTTGGCCACTTGTATTCCAAAAATGTCTCTGCACGGTCAAACATTGTACAAAGCAGCATCTTCCGGATTGGGTATAAAAGTGCTTTGTGCCAATGCTTTCTATTCTGCTTTCTTACCACTGTCATCTCATTCTCTTCGTGCCTCATGCCCTTGACTTACTTGGACGACCGTTTCTTCAACCCACTCCAGGAGGCGAGCGTTCTCGATGTCCGCGACATCGTCGACCAAATCTTTCCCGACGGAAACCTTCCTCTGCCAGCCGATGCTCTCCTCGAAGCATTATCAGGCATACATGGCTCTCATGCTATGTACCAGCCGCAGCGATCTAAGCGCAACTCTCCCTATATGTGGTCGGCATTCCCTGCAGTTGAAACAGAACCTCCCGACGCCTTTGCCACCCAACTTGCCGACTTTCTGAACCAGATAGGCGACAGGATGAGGGAGGTCTGCCGCATATCAGGAGGTTCTCTTCCAAAACAAAAACGGCGATGGTCTGGCTCGTATGCCACCCAGGATTCAATGCCACTGGGTGGTAGTTGCTACGCTCAGCATCCTGCATTGGTCTTGTTCGACGTCAAAGTCGAAGACGAGGCGTGGGCTACAGCGCTCTCGTTTGCGGAGGTTGTCTATCCTGATGACGGTATTGTCGTCAGTTGGCTTCACAGGCTGATTCACGGTGCTGCCGACGCCTTCTTCAACCAGGACAATCGTCGTTTCCAGCTATGTCTCACATTCGCTGCCCGCTCGGTGCGCTTTATCCTCGTCGACCGGTGTGGTGTCGCGGGCTCGTTGCTTTACGACATCGACGAGCATCCCGAAGTGCTCGTTCGGTTGGTGGCAGGTTTAATGTTTTACAACCGGCCTTCAATCGGATTCGACACGACCATCACAACTCTGAAAAACGGTGACCGACAGATCAAAGTGGGCCAGGATGTGTATGATATCGTCAAGAAACTAGCGATGAGCCAGGACGTGCGTGGCAAGGCCACAATTGTTTGGCATGCTCGCCGGAATGGTGTGGATGTCGTTATCAAAGACAATTGGACTCAGCCGCACGATCATGTCGAAGCCAAGGTCCTTGAGATCGCGAAAGATATCCCGGGAATCCCGAAAATGCTCGCCTTCGAAACAGTACTCATCAACCGTATTGAAGATTCCACTGCTAATCTGCTAGACTTTCGTGCAAGGGAAGTTCGTGTACACCAAAGAATGGTGACCACCCCCTTGGCTCATAGACTCTCGTATTTTCGAAGCAAAAAAGAACTCATTTCAGTGCTCGTTGATGCTATAGAAGGTTAGTGGGCGAAGACCCTGCCAAGGGTGGATGCACTAACATGTCGAGCATAGCTCACCGCGCTCTCGCTGACAAAAACATCCTGCATTGCGATATCAGTTGCAACAACGTCATGATCGCCGACGAAGAAATGGGCGAGCCTCTCAGGAAAGGACTCCTCATAGACGCCGACAGTGCTCAGAGTATCGGGGATATCGGCTATTGGGTTGGGCTTGTGGTGAGTTCATCGCAAAGGATTTAATTGCAGGATCTCATATACATGATTACAAGGGAACTTACACCTTCATGTCTTCGGCGATCTTGACGCGCGGATCCTCCGTCAAACAGAAACCAAGCGACGATCTAGAAAGTTTCTGGTGGGTCTTGATATACCTGTGCATCCGATATGCAGGGCCGGACAACACCACTCGCGCCGATTATGTTTCAACGATAAAGAGCTTCCCGCCTTTTGACGAGGATCAAACGAAAGCCGACCCTACCGGGCGGTTGAAGCGACATCTTTTGAGCGCAAAGGGCTTGGTGGAGAGTGAAATCTTGCCATACTTCACACTTTACTTTGAGGACGTCAAGCCCTGTATTATGGAGCTGCGCGATGCGTTCAAGAGGAACAAGTATAAATTTTCTTACGATGATATGTTGGACGTTCTCCGCAGAACGCGCGATGCCTTGCCCTTGGTCGAAAATTGGTCGGCTCAGGATGATCCTGTCCACCGATTAGAGCGGTCCTCAGTCGAGAGCCCGCCTAAAAGAAGACGAATCGCAAATCGTTGAGGGGGTTGAACCCGGGAATAAATTTTGCATTACCGATACAAACTATTTTGTCTTTCTACATTCCAATTAAATAGCTAATGTACATAATTTCACTGGTTGCCGTTGGAAGCGCCTAGACATATACCCATCGTCCCAGATCTTGAGCCCATCGGGCAAGATTGGTCATGGACTGCTTTTCGAATGAAAGTCGCAGTTGCTGGTCACCAGCATCCGCCCCTGGAGTCTCGGGTGGCGTTACCTGGCCAGGAACAGTCACTTGCGGCTGCGGCTCTTGTTTGAGGTTAGGCGGCGTGTATGGTGATAAAATGCCTAGCCCGCTTCCACCTACGGAGGTTGGGTAGGGTACGAAATTCTCGCGCACGAGATCCGCCAGAAGCTTATCAAGCGTGTCTTGTTGGAAGTCTACAGGGAAAGAACGTGAGGTTCGGGATTTCAAATGTTGGGTCATAATTCACCATCTGGTATAAGCGAAACCGCGCAGCCACCGCCGCCGGCGCCAGTGAGCTTGGTGCTCAGTTGGTACGAGGCGGTCGTGGTGCGGATCGTCTCCAATGATGGATGAGACACGCCAAGGGTAATCAGATGCTCCTGATTTTCCCTGATGAGCGCTGCAAGTGCAGACAAAAGTTCGGTCCGGGATAATTCAGGATCGGACAGCGCCCTGCGCGCCTCGTCGGTGATGCTTTGAATAGACTTGAAGATGCCGTCGACCAGCTCGGGTTCCTATGACAAAAGAACTGAGACCGGTCGAAGATTCGCATGAAAGTCAAACTTACGCTTGATTTCAATGCGCCCACGCCGGCAACCAGCTTCTTGGTGTCTCTTGGGACTTGCGAATTTGTTAGCAAGAACCGAAGCGACTTAAAGCTAATTCAAAGTGATTAGTGGCAAGCAGATAGCCAACATGGAGCCTCACCCTTGCACTTGGTGCATGCCAACCTTCCCACCGAACCCAAATCCAGCGCGAGTGTAAGCCAAAGCACCGCCGAAAACGGCAACACAGTTGTCGATACCGCTGGGGTTACCGTGCAGTACCTTCTCTGCGACAAACGCCCACTTGTTTACCCGCTCGGCAACGGACGGTGGGATAAAGCGTCTACCCTGATGGGAGACATGGACGTGAGGAGCAGTGGCGGCAGGATCCGTGGTCGTCGGCAGAGGCGGGGGCGGCAGCGTGATGGCGCGGTTGACGAGAAGCAACGCAGTTGCTGCGCACGTGGAGAACGAGGCTGATGAACCCAGCCCTGCACCGACAGGTAGCGTCCCCCGTGCGGCGAAATTGAACGATGGTCTGGATTGCGATGAGTCAGGATGAAAGATGGCAAGACACCACGCACCGCCTGGAGTTGCCGAGCATTAGATAAATGTATAAGAATGCCAATGCGGCTGCTTTGGCTTTCGGGACCTCATTCAGCTTCTGTAGTGGACCAGCCGCAACCGCATCCATGAGTACTTGATCAAGGACATCCGAATGATCTTCGCCATCGGGAATGGGTGTAACAGCGTCCCAAGGCAGGGTGTCAATATCCCACTCATGGTAAAAGTTGTCGATATCCGCAAAGTGTACAGAGACTTTTCCGTCGTTGCGTGGTGTTGCAAGGCCATAGCAGCGGAGATCTACTGAAGCAGCCAGTGCAGTCTGGAGGGATGCATAAGTAATGAACAATATTTCTGACAGCGAATCGTCTCACCACTCCGTGTACGACCGCATGCTCGCCAAACAATATGACTTTGCCCGGGGCACTGACTAACCATTCTTGATCATCAGAGTCGCCTAGCCCAAGTTTTTGCACTGCGCGGTTAAGCTCTTCGTTCGTGGACGGTAACACTCGCGTGTATTTATTCTGTTGAGCATTATACGCAATAGCCCCCGCGTCAATGAGCGCCTGCTCCAGATCGTCTATCAAGTCTACGGGATCTTCGATACCGACACAGAGGCGGATTAGGTCTTCGGGTAAACCTCGTGCTGCCCGAATCTTCGGGTCTATTGAGGCGTGTCTGTTCGGACAATCAGAACGGCCAATGAATAAGAAAAGAAACAAAAATACAACATACGACATCACGCAAGGCATACTGATCAAGCTGTTGACGCACCCAAAACTGACACTGATTCCCCAGAGTCGTGCGGCCCCGACGATTCGCTCGCTCATCTCCTTGTCGCCAGTCTCGAAACTCAAAACCGCACCATTGCCTGAGGCAATGCGTGCATGAATTTCGCGGCCAGGGTGGTCGGCGAGACCGGGGTAATGCGTTGAGAACCCTAAACCGTGGAGGTAAGTTGCAACTAGTTGCGAAGTCGCTTGCTGGCGGTCCATGCGCAGAGCCAGGGTCTTGGTTCCACGGAGTAGAAGGAAACAGTCGTTGGGTGCCAGTGCATTTCCAACGGAATTAATCGTGAACGCCATTTGCTGCCATGCATCTCAATATTTGTATGAAGATGAAATGATTTCAGCCAGCTCACCTTTTTCAAATCGTCTCTGTTACATATGATCACACCGGCCATGAGATCGTGGTGACCACTGAGATATTTTGTCGCACTGTCGTAGACAATGTCGGCACCATGCTCGAGCGGCCGTTGTAAGTACGGGCTCATCATGGTATTATCGACGACAACGATAGCGTTCGGTGCTCGCTCTTTGACGTCCTTGCTAATTGCTGCAATGTCCACGATCTTGAGAAGGGGATTCGTCGGTGATTCCAACAGCACCATTGCAGTCTTGTCAGGATTTAGGAACGGCAGTACTGAGGCGGAATCCGTTGTATCCACATGATGGACTATTACACCACCATGCGCACGGATGTATGTGAGCAGGCGGTTGGTGCCTCCGTAGAGATCGTCGCCTGCGATTATTTCGTCGCCTGGCTTCAGAATACGCAGAATTATATCAAGGGCCGCCATTCCAGAAGCCACCGTCAATGCATGGGCAGCCGAGGAAATCTTAGCAATATGATGCTCTACAGACGGCTCAACGAGCGTCGGCATAGGAGACCCACTTCACATACCGAGATGAGTGCGGGTGGGATTTCCGCTCCTTGAGTAGTCGTACGCATTTCCGACACCCTTGAAGGTAGCAGACTGATAGATTGGGACCGAGCTACTCCCGTACTGGTCCTTTTGGTCTGGGTTCTCGACTGTCGCGCACAGAGTCGAGAAACGGTACGGCTTGCGGGTTCTCACTGGGGATTCCGGTTCCGGAGTGGGCAGATCATGCAAGGGACCAGCCTTAAGGTCGATAGTTGGCGTTGTCATACGTGGATGGTGGTCGTACGAGGTAAACAGCAAAGATTTTCACCTCGACCCAACGACGGACAATTGCGTGCTCGATCGGGATGTCAGATTCTTCGGCTTTATTCGGATATCCACCACATGCAAGGCAAACTTGAGTTCGAGAAAAGTATGGGGAACAACATTCAGTCGAGGTACATCCACTTTCAAGCACCATCCAGCAAACAAAACGAAAGACCAGAGGGAACCACATAAATATTGTATAATGCCACGTAAACTAGGCTCGAAACCAGCCGTTATAGTAGAATGACGAGCAAGCAAGTATTACTGTTATGGTAAGTAATACCTGCTCGCTCGTCATTACTCCCACTAACGGCTGGTTTCGAGCCTACACGTAAACATCTAACTAAAATTACGACGAGAGGAATTGAGCATTGACAATCATTGGTCATGAGCAGAGCAAGTATTGTGCGGTTGACTCGACCAGAGGCGTAGGGTTTGAGACCTTGAGGCCTGAGGTGAAGACATTGGAATCCAATGATGATTGGATCCAGAGAACCAGCGGCCCCTTGAACACGGTATCATGGCAGTGGATAGTTACAATAGGTACTGTTACCCTTCTCCGAGTCCTCAAGTTTGGGCTGAAATAAGAGACAACTCAGACACTGAGACGCGATTCAACTGTTTCCGCGTAGAAAGAGGAGTGATGGGCGGCTTGACTCGGGCTGATGAAAGCAGAGGCCCAGGAATGCCGGTCATATTCAATGTGTCTGTAGTGGAGTTATTGAGACGAGCCAAACTTGGATCGTACAGCTCTGCAGGGAATTCGTAGAAACTATGGCTGAAAAGCTTTGATATAAATTGGTGTGCCGGATCTGGCCAGGAGGGCTGTCCGAGAGCAACAGCTTCGATGCAGTCAACCAAAGTTGGGAAGAATACAACAAGATACCCCGGCAATTTTGGGAACCAGTAACAAACCCAATTTTTATGTCTGCGAGCGCGCAAGTCCGGGAATCAAGTCAAGAATTGGGAAACGCGCGTCGCCATGATCGGATAGATGCCTCCCGCCCAGGTGAGTTGGCATCACCAGAAAAGGGCAAAGCCGGACATCGACTCGAAGTGCGGCGACGCCGCCGTTGCATTCCGCGATTGAATAAGCACACTCTGGGGACTCGAAGGACCGCGTTGAAAGCTGTTGAGCACAACAGAACACCAGATGGGCCGACAGCATAGAAGTACTAGTAAAAGGCAGCTCAAGATAAGAAGAGACGATATCGAGAAGGCATTGCTGTGTCCCTTGACCGTCGGAGCCGTAGGCAAAACCGAAACGAAGGACCGCTCAAACAATTGGCTGACATGGTTGGTGGCAAGAACAATTGACGATCAAACTGGTCCTGGATCAATCAGTGATGATTTAAATGCCTTTGCTCTTTCCGCACTGTGCCACTTGGTCCTTCCCATTTCCTCCCACCGTTTCTCTTCCTGCCTCTTGACCTTTGCTCTTCGTTTCTTGCTGTATTTGTGAATTTTGGCTAAAATGACCACCCGAGTGCGTTCCCTTGTCCAAATCCTGCCTCAACCAGCTCATCGCGTCTGTATATGTTTGCACCAGGCGCAATTCCTGAGAGAGTATAAACTTGTGGTTGTTGGCGGAGGAGGCATTGTTCTTTCACGCGTGCGACGCGCTTTCGCTCACTCTTCGTGTCACAGGTGTCGGAAAGTCTGCTTTAACGATTCAATTCATTCAAGGTAGAGGCTCGATTGTGTCTGATGCCAGGGTAACTCAATCGCCGCGTAGAGCACTTCGTGGATGACTATGACCCTAGTTCGTGCCTCATTGATTCTCTGATCCATGAAGCTAATTTCCCGTCCTCAGCTATTGAAGGTATGTGGATATTGAGGGCGCTGTCCGTCCTCCTTCAAGCACAGAAGTCATAACCCTGCTTAGATTCTTACCGCAAACAGTGTGTCATTGACGACGAGGTCGCTTTATTGGATGTGCTTGATACCGCTGGTCAAGAAGAATACGGGTATGTCTTTTCCACGCACTGGAGCCGCAATTCCTAAGTGACTTTCCTATTTTCTATCAGTGCAATGCGAGAGCAATACATGCGGTCGGGCGAGGGTTTCCTCCTCGTGTACTCTATCACATCTCGCGACTCGTTTGAGGAAATCAGCACATACCACCAACAAATATTACGCGTAAAGGACCAAGATTCCTGCCCAGTGATTGTCGTGGCCAACAAGTGCGACCTGGAGTATGAGCGCCAGGTTGGCATGAACGAAGGCCGCGACCTCGCCAAACATTTCGGTATGCACAGTACCTCGTTCTGGATACATCTTAGCACATGATTGAACCCTTGCCAGGCTGCAGATTCATCGAGACTTCAGCTAAGCAACGGTTAAACGTCGACGAGGCATTCACAAACCTTGTTCGTGAAATTCGTCGGTTTAACAAGGTGACAAATTCATCTCTGCCTCGTTACTCTCAACTCATTATATCCCGCTCATAGGAACAAGCCTCGGGTCGGCCTATGGCAACGTCGGGTGGTGGTCCCGTTGGTGCTGGTGCGTACGGGGGACAGGGAACGCCGGCTGACGGCGAAGATTCGGGGTGTTGCGGAGGCTGCGTCGTACTTTAACTTGGGAACCAGTCCAATTGTCAGTCTGGCTGTATATTTTGTAGACATCAATTGTATAAATAACGTGGAAATTGCAACTGCTTGCAATCCAAAATACTTGAGCGTTCTGATTGTAATAATAGCTAGAATTTGGGGTGCAAAGAGCGTTTGCAGACAGATTCACAAACGCAATGTTCAAGGTGACAAGTCACGTGTGACCAATTTTGGGTTTCTTCCAATTCCCTCCACTCCCTCGTTTGATTCCCCCTTTCCTCCTCTCCTTGTCCTCCTCCCCCGAGTCTGTTATCAATGACCACCCGAGTATAACTATTTAGCTTTCTCTGGTTTTCGTTTCTTATCTTGCCACCCTTCAGGCCCAATTTTTGCGAGAGTATAAGCTCGTTGTTGTGGGGGGTGGTGGCGTAGGAAAGTCGGCTTTGACCATCCAATTCATCCAAAGCCACTTCGTAGTGGAATATGACCCCAGTACGCATATATTATCCTTCCTCTTAGCACTCCAGGATCTAAACTTCCCGCATTTTAGCTATCGAAGGTACTCAAATTGCTCCATCATAAATAGTCTGCTCACTCCTTACGACAGATTCATACCGCAAACAATGTGTTATTGACGATGAGGTCGCTTTACTGGATGTGCTGGATACCGCTGGTCAAGAAGAATACGGGTGCGCTTCTTGCAAGGTTTCGTCGCCCCCATACTCAATCGACCCTTTCTGTCAGCGCTATGCGGGAGCAATATATGCGGTCGGGCGAGGGCTTCCTACTCGTCTATTCCATCACCTCTCGAGACTCCTTCGAGGAAATCAGCACCTTCCACCAGCAAATCCTGCGTGTGAAGGATCAGGATTCCTTCCCGGTCATCGTTGTCGCAAACAAGTGCGACCTGGAGTATGAGCGCCAGGTTGGGATGAACGAAGGTCGCGACCTTGCCAAACACTTTGGTATGCACACTACCTCGTGTTTTCCTCACATCACCGAATCCCTTGCCAGGCTGCAAATTTATCGAGACTTCGGCTAAACAACGCATCAATGTCGATGAGGCATTTACCAACCTCGTTCGGGAGATTAGAAAATACAACCGGGTATGCTGTCTGGAATATATCCCACTAATCTTAACTCAACGGCGTACAGGAGCAGCAAACTGGCCGACCTGTTATGCCTGGCGGCGGCGCTCCTCAACATGGGGGTCAAGATATCTCAGAGCCTCACTCAAGCGGATGCTGCAGCGGTTGCGTTGTGCTCTGAGTTATTTATGATCTTATGACGCTCTTTGCTATTCCTCCTCACTGCTCATCTTTTTTCGCGGATCCTCTCATTTCACACCGGAATTTCTAAATGTACAAAATTTTCCGAGTTCAATACACTATATCTGCATATGGCCACACGACTTTGAAATCACTGCGAAATCACTCTTGACTAGGCGTCTTGCCAGACTCCGGGGAAGTTTTGGACGCATCTGCTGAAAAAAGCTGTTCAGCGGAGAGGAGATGGACTCGTTAACAGACTGACAGTTGGGTCCAGGACTATTCTCAGTAAGGTCCGGTTCATTGGCGACCCATATGGAGTCCAACCCCAGTTCATAAGGTCCAGCAGCATGGTGGTTGCCTCCAAGAACAGCCACGCCAACAGTCAATATATTCTCGCGATCTATTGACTCAGGATACGGCGAAGGCTCCCCAATCGTGAACACACGGAAATTCGAGAAAGGCAACTGTGAGGGGCACGTTAGTTAACTGTAGATTAGATTTGAATGATGCTGGTCACATAGACTGTCTCCCAATCATTGTCCTGTCGCCGAATATCCAGTGGCTGCTGCCACACCGTCTTGTTGGACATCCCATCCACCGTCTGCACGTTCACAACATATGACTTGTGCAACACAGGATCTCCTGCGGCACGTATTCGAAGCGCCAGATAGTCATGGAAGTAGACGTTGTCTGTGATTTTGCCAAACAGCGTCGTTCGTACCTAGCATATGTATTCCATAGCGGAATCTCTGTATGACCGTGATGCAATCCTACCTGCGTCTTGAAACCAGCGTATCCGGCGTTTATACGGCCCACCAAGTCAGGCCGCACATCGAGACGCAAATTTCCGAAGAACTTCCCTGTTGGCCGTCCAATGCTTTCACTTTCACTGGTCGTATCCAGCGCAAAATTTACAGTGGAGAAGCCTCCGACATCTGAGTCGCTTCCAAGAACAACATCGGATGCTTGTTCAGGTGTATTGAAGCTGTAGAGCAGGCGTGGGCCCCGATTCGGCATTGCAGCGCCCTCCATGTTTATAACTGCAGTATGATATTCATATGCGGACGCATGATGCAGAAAGGATTCTACTTCTGCGGCTCTGGTCCTGAAATGCACGGCCGGTTCGCCGCCAGAACCCAGACCAGCGACTTGAGGACATAATTTGAGATGGTGGGGAGGGAGGTAGAAGGAAAAACGCGATCCCGTGACCGTTTCTGGCTCGTTCGTCATCGTTTTTTTCGATCGTTTCTGGTTTGCTGCAACGCACTGCATATGCGTTTTGAGCGGTCAAAATTAAGGACGACTAGCGCTATCCTAGTTACTATGTAATACATGTAAAGTGAAAACGAATGAAAGCACTTGGCGAACCCGCTGGGACTTCGCACTTGGCGGTGAAAGTCGTGATTTTCGCGTTATGGGCGATCGGGGGTCGAGTTACCTCGCGGGCGCCGCGACTTTTCAGACGCTGGTCGACCCCGTCCTGCCGCAGGCCCTACTGCAGAGCGACTGCGAGTGATGTCTATTGATCCATCGCGCCTCGGGACAGGAGGAACTTCCTCGGCAGGAACGGGCGGAACGCTGTAACTGGAACCCACCGCGCTGACAAGACCGCGAGGCATGTACCCGTCAGGGCGTTGCTGGTCATCAAGCCAACCAGTGATGTCCATTTCGGACGATCCGTTGGAGTAGCGAATCTCGATTGACTCGTGGGGGCTGGTAGGAGCCACGCTCACTGGACGTTTGGCAGCAACCTGGCGGTTAATACGAGGCGGAGGGGGAAGGCTTTGCATTGGAGGCTCGGAGAGAGGAGTGAGACGGCGTGGCGATGCCGATCTCACCCGACTGGCACCACCGGTCTCGTTCAAGAGTAGTTGAGAGACTCTGCCTTTCATGGGGCGCGAAACGTCAGAAGTTTGAGAGTCGTAACTGTAAAAGCTAGGAGCAGCTGTCCAGTTACTGTTTTCGGAGTCTGTGCGCGAATGTGTCCGGGACAGGTCGTTGCCGTATTCTTCCCTTCTCTCCTGAATACGCGCAGCCAAAGGAGGGGCCAGCAGCTTGAATGGCACACCCGGATTCTCTGAAGATGCTGGGAGAACCTGATTGAAGCTGGAAAGAGAGTTGGGCCTCGATGATTTCTCCGACATCGACTCGGATGGGCGGTGAGCATACTGCGCTTCTCCCACTGCAATCATGGGAGGAATTATGCGGCGAGAGCCACTGACGTTCGATTCAAGATCTTTCTGACTAGTGGTCTTCGCGTTGAATGCGGGACCTAGAACGCGGAATGTGTTGTAGAGCGATAGAACGTTCGCCACCCCTGTGACAGGTAAGACGCGAATATGCATGGAGGGAAGAAATTTACCGAGCATGAACCAAAACACGTATGCAGCCACAAGGAGGGGGAATGGACATACACGACCGGAAAGGTCGATTAAACGGGTTACTGAGTACGGGACCAAGAACAATATGTAGGCTAGGTTCTGGGTCAGCGGAAAATTTGTGGCATACAGTGCATTATTCACCAATGGGAAACCTGGCAATAGTTCAACTCAAATTGATCTCGAAGGCCGACCAACATACCATAACATGCTCCTAGCGATGCGGGCCACGAAACGATGATAATTCTGCACATTGCCGCCCCAGCGTTCGTTAGGGTCCAGAGACAACTTGAGTCCACCCCTGATTATCAAGGTGCCACGGAGAACCAGAAAGATGAGCGAATACAGCAGGGCCGACAGAATCGAGGTGATGAAGATCTCCAATGCAGTCAGTCAGTCAACTTTGTGAAGATGTGCATGCTGAACATACCGGAAGCAGGTGGAAAAAGAACAATGACTGTGGATAGACGCCCCTCACCCCACAGCTCAATCCTGATATTCCATAGTGTGGGCCCAAAGCTCCAGATTTATACAGTAGCGGAGCAAAGGCTATTTTCAAATCAATAAATCGGAATTGGGTGTCCAGTGTTTGCAACGAACCCAGCGCGACAGACGCCAACCACCCTATGCACATAGTGGTAATGGCTATCCAGGTAGATTGACGGCGTTTGAGAACCAGGGAGTTGACTGTGTGAATGGCAATGGCAATCGTGAAATACGCGCCCGCGAAGTTGGCGACCTGTTTAGAATGAAGCTGATTAGCGCGCGGGGTACGGGGGGCGGGTGAATGACATACCTGCATTACAACGGCTAGAAATGGCATTTCAGTGTGACGCAGAGATTCCGTGGGCAGAAGCTGACCTTGGGTAGTACAGAAAGGACCTTCCTGAATGCCTCCCGACAAAAGCTGATGCAGTCCCATAATTCCAGCAACGCTATTGACCACATTGCTCATTAACAGGCAGGCGGCGTAATTCCCAAGAACAGTGTTGAAGAAAACATATTCCCGCGACTCAGCATCCGACGAGCTAGAGAAGAAACGCCGCGCCGCGAGGTAGATTACGCGCAGTGCGACGGACAGGAGAGCCAGTGTGGACAAGATTGCGAAGGCATTGACGACCTGGTTGCGCACGATAAATCGCAAGACACAGAAGGCGGGCAAGGACAAACAATGGCTCCAGGGATTTCCTTCGAGGTGAACGGGAAAAATTCAAGGTTCGACATTCAAAAAGCGAGAAAAAATTAAGAGGGGCTCCAGCGCCGGTGGTGCAGACTCTCTTGGAGAATTTGTGGATACCCGTCCGAGACTAGAACAGAGAAGAAGAAGAAAAGAAAAGCGAAAACGAAAGGAAACGAAAGAAAGAAAGAGACAAGACACAACCTCAGACAGCTCGCAAGTATTCCGCTCGGCTCTGTTCGCATTTGGGGAGATCGTTTGATGCCTGACGTGATCGCCTTCACTCCCATCTGTTCCATGCCAAAATCACATTGAGGTATATAGTATAAGGTACAGATGCTAGAGCTACATTGCCAAATGCTTAGTACATTAGAAACTGTCCCAAATTAGCCCTTGGTGAAGAATTTTGCAATGCCCTGGGGAGACTCTTTCCGACGCTTCTTCCGAGGCCTGTCCTTTGGCGGAACGCCAATCATCGTTTGGCGAGATGGAGCGTTGTCAGAGACCTTAGACAGCTCTAGAGCAACGTGAAAATCATCGTGTTCCATCTGTATCAGCGCGAGTGCAGCTTGCCGCTCCACCTCTGTACGTGTTGCTGACGGAGGCAGCGAAAGCTTCTGGCCACACCGACTACACACGAATGACGATAATTCTTTGGAGATGTTCCTAGTGGTTCGCTCCGTTGTCGCTTCGACTTCGGGTTCAGTGTTGAGCACGTCCTCCTCCAGAGGCCGTTTGGAAGGTGGCTTTAGCGAAGTATTGAAAAAGGTGTCGATACTTTTCAATCCTACCTCAACACCCTCTACTCCTGTGAAAGCAAGGCCAAGACCAATGATTTTCATCGGAGCATGGGGATCGGCGAGTTCCCTCCACAGCTTGTCAGCAGCAGCGGCGACGACGTCAACGGTGACTTCTTTGACAAATGGCCATGGAGCCTGTTTTGACCGTCGACTATCGAGCGCTTTGAGGTTTTACTGAGACATTAGTTCACATTCCGTCGTTCAACCGATTACTGGCGCACCTTTTACGCTTCGTGCACTTAGTACGAGAGTTTTTGGCCAGAGGTTCGGAGTTGTTTCTCGAGCCTCATTCAAGCGTAATGCTAGTTCCGCCGCCAAGACTCGAATCCAATGATAGCCTTCAGACAACTGGGTTACGGGCTGAGGCAAATTCTTGGAGGCCAACATGCTTTTATTCACGGTTTGCTTTTCCTTGACTTTCGTGGATCGTAGCAATGAGCCGTTATTCGAAGTTAAATCGGTGGAATAATACCTTCTGTGTAGTCTATGCCCCTATAGAGAGATCACGCTGAGAACAGTACGTCGGACGAACACTACTTGCCTCAGAACCTCGTATATCCATATCGACTCTTCACCGAATTTGCTTTGCATCTCGTCTGATATTGGTGCGGTTGGAAATATTCAAGACTCGAGAACGATAGAACTGACCAAGACTGATGCGACTGAATACCGATCGTTAGAACGAACTGCAGAGTTGGAACGGATGGCCACGCACAGAAGATCTGCAACCGTCGAGACATCATATTCACTTGCCAGTGATTTACCGAGTTTGCCACCCAGAAAACGAATCTAGAGACATGTGCAACTGGGACCAAAAATAAAGACAAGCTGTACCTTCTGGAAGGCCATCGGTTTGAGGTATCCAGGGATAGCAGCGTTTCGCAGAATACTCTGGGCACATGATCACACTTCGGTTGTATTCACACATTGAAGAAACATACCTGGTTCATGGGTTTGCGATAGGAGGCACATAACTGGAGCTTGTGAGTCGGATGAGTTGAACCAGGTTCAAAGCAGTTTGACCTTTGCCAGAAATTTATTTCTTGCGATTCCCTAGACTGCCTATTAATTCCCGGACAAAGAAACGGATGGATGCAATGATTACAGCCGACGTGGTATAGCCCAAGGTGGCCTTGATGTGTTGCCTCACTTTCTCCATACACTCCGCTGCAATCGATAGAGCAACATCGTGCCATGTGCTGGGCAATTCCAGCTCTTCTGCGATAGAGGGGTCTATAGGAACGACGGTGCCAAGGCGATCCCAGGAAACCTGAGGCGGAGGAGGAAGAGGCGTGTCAAGTCCTAAGGGAGCATCATCCGGCACTTGCGCAAGATAAGGGTATCGTTCTAGGAGAATCTGGCGTGTCGGTCTCGTTAGATCCATGAAAGCTTCGTCGATGCTAGCTTTCTCTATAAAAAGAGATGTGAATGTGAGGAGAGTTATCAAAGACAATACCATACCGACTTCTGTGGTTTCAGGGAGCCCTTCCTTGTACAGCTCTTGAGATGGCATTTATCGTAAGCGTGGGTCCATTAGGGGTTGCAGCAGAACGGACATACGGAGCATCTTCACACTTTCACGCCTGCCAAAAGCATCAGAAAGAACGAGCAGGAATGGCAACCGAGGTGTTTAACCTATACATATCCAGAGAAACCTACAGAATATAAGATGAAGCAACCGATCCTGCGGTGAACCCACTTTATGTGTTTTCGTGTCGGGATTATCCCAATATCCAGGCTCCTTCTCACCCTCCTTATACGTCGCTACATGTACAACAACGAGTTCCGGACATAAATGCAGAGCATCTTGCACATTCATCATCTGGCACCAAACTCAGAGGACATGGCAGGTATGATGAGAATACACTTGCCCTTGTGATGCCGAATTTGCGTGCTGGATAGTTGACCGCTATGAGCGACGACCACTGGAGAACCACAAGCGGTTTATCGGGAATTCCGAGTCTGATCATCTCGCATGCCGCATAGAAAGCGTCGCTATCACACAGAGCAATGACACGCAGAGGATCTCGTACGCCCAGATTCTGCGCAAAAAGGGTGCGATACGTTATGGTCGGACTGAGATCTTCGAATTCCGGCTCTTCAATGGCCTTTTCTTTGCCTTTCCATAAGGTCGGCCGGGTATGCGACGGAGGTTTCAAAGACATTTGAGCCCGTGTCAAGTGTACAAGATAGGACGAGCCGCCTGGGCCTATGCAGAACCAAAATCTGATAGGAGTGTTCTAGGCGAGAGCGAGGAGTGGGGTGGTGGTGAGTTCGTGACGAACCTTATTCACGGTCTCGTCACCTCACGTGGACGTGACCATGTAACGCACTGCAGATTGTTGACTTCAATTTACTTTACGCGTCTATTCGCTTGTTCATTTAAAGCGAGCACTTATGTCTACGCCCTCCCAGGAAAAATAACTCCCAATTCTACTTCGGAAGTGCATTGGTTTTGATTTCAACTGGCTAACTGGTCCATACTCGACAAAAAAACTAGGATCACTGTTGATTGTAGAAACGCCGAGTACTAGTCGTCGACAGGTTGAACCAAGGAACCTTGACTCAGACTGAAGGCTACGAAGCCGGCCTTGACACTTGTAATAAGCCAACTAAATCTCTAGAAACTGAAAGTCATGTACTGGTCGGTCGGGATTCCGGGAATGAGGATCGGAATGTTGTTTCCAGCCGACAGACAGCGGCGAGCGCGGCATTTCGTATGGTGTAGTGTTGTTCAGAACACCATGTGCTGCATTGTTGACAATAACGATTGATAGTAGGTAGCTCGTCAAGCCAACCTTGGAGGCGAGGCTCCGGTCACTAGCGAGGAGGATCGAGAGTTGGGGTTCACTTTATTGGTTTACATTCATGAATGATCCAGTTAGCACAGCGCTGAACCAGAAGAAAATGAACCCACTACTTCACCTTGTGTTTCGTCCCTCTTAACGAACCCGCACAATCCTATCAATGATCATGGGTATGAGATGAGTCTCAATGATTTCTTACGGGTTGTCAGGATTTTCTCCAGGTCCCAGGAGCGCCAGATGGACGGAAGTTCAAGAGGATGAACAGGAAGAGGAGTCTATAGCTTTCTTCTCGATACAGGTGGAATTGTAGATATATAGATAGGGCCGCCAATAGCAGGCGCACCAACGTGGTCATAAAATGTGTGTGACGGGAGTGTCGTTAAAGATGGTGGGGGTCGGTGACGAAAACGAAAGCGATAATATTGGGGGAATCGCGGCACCAACGCTGAGGCCATGTGGAGGCGGGGTCGTCCGTGACAATAATTTGAATGCTAGAATGCATGAGGTTGCTATTTGATTCCAGTATTGTAGCATGAACTTGTAGAGTACAGTTGTTGGGAGGAATGGCAGGGATGTAAATCAACACACGCTTTGTCCGAGCAAGGATCCAGCCCAGAGGATAAGCAAGACGGAATACATATACAAGCATGCGCGCTCATATCTCGTTCGGAATAATCAAGGAGAAGTACGGGTGGTTGAGTGCATCTCGTACGGTTATCCGTTGAGATGGATCAAATGCCAATAGTCTCTGGACCAAATTCAGGAAATGCCGGTTTACGAGATCGGTTTGAGGTATGACATCCTAATGAAAACTGAGATTCACAAAGTCACAGAGATAGAACCTTGACTGACCGACAGAGGGCGAGTGGCACGCACTTCCTTTTTGCTTTGCCGGGAAGCCTTTGCTTTCGGCCAGTCAAGTCTAGCGTTTTCCTTGAAAAACTCGGGTTTCGACCGTGCACCTGCACGAGCGAAGCGCTCCGGCATCTTGCCCATGACCATCTCCATCATTGCCAGATGCTCTAAATTATCGTGCGTTTGGAAGAGGGCGATCCCGGTGAAGAACTCCACCAGAATGCATCCCAAGGAATACGCATCGCAGGGGTACGACCAGCCAAGGCCTACAAGCTAGGTCAGATGGTGCCAATAGTATGCGGAACAAACAGGACTAACCTAGGATGATTTCCGGGGCACGGTAATGTCTTGTGCACACGACAGTGGAGTGGTATTCGTTTTCAAAGGTCGCTGAGCCGAAGTCTATGAGTCGAATATCGGTGGAGTGTAATATGCGCTTGGCTTTGGCCGCCCCATTACGCTAAGATGAAAGTAGGATGAGAGGTGTGTCAACGCAGGATTGGACTCAAGAAGTCACCTTTCCAGGTACAGGGACATGCACAGTCTTGTAGTCATTGTGTACTAGAAGAATGTTTTCCGGTTTGAGGTCGGTGTGGATCAAGTGCAGGTCGTGCAAAACTACGGAAAGCAAACGGCAATTAATTGAAGCACCTAAAAAGCTCAAGCAGGTGCTTACAGGCGACGCTACCCAAGAGTTGACGAGCAAAAGATTGAATGTGCTGCCGTGGAAAAGGCGCAAAATCATTGTCCTTGAGGAAGTCGTACAGGCACATCCCCAGAAGTTCTGAGACTAAGCATATATGATTGCGATGGTCGAACCAATGGAGAAGATGTATGCATTTGCTGTGGACATGAGGATGAGGTAATTTTCATCATGATTTTGCCGTGCACGTACTGCCGATTGAGAGGATCTCGCTCCTTGAGTTTGTTGAGGACGCGGACTTCTATCTTACTAGCATCGCGATACTTCGGAATTGCACGGATGATCTTGATGGCCACCTTGGTATCCGTAAGAGTGTCGACTGCCTCGACAACTTTCCCAAAAGTGCCTTGACCCAGTAACCTCACTGTTCGATCTACACACGAGTGTCATCAAGAGCTGAGGGATAAATAAAAGGAGCTGAACTTACAACGGCGATAGATCATATCATCTGGAACTATTATATAGTGACCTTCCTTGTCATCGCACGACACAGGGCCCTTGGACGTCTAAAAGAAAAAAGTGAGTCGACATACGAAATCAAACCAACAAGACTAGCTCGCAACTCACGTCGTCAGTAGCGGCGGCACTTCTGCTGTCCCAAGACTTGGTTTGCGCGACGGCCTGTGCCTGCTGGCTGCCGACAGCAGTTCTCTTTGGCGCTGGCGCACGGACCTCCTCCGCCGGTTCTCGCTTGCGTTTTTTGGCTGGAGGGGCGACGATTGCGGAAGAAGAGCTCGCCGACAATGCCTGAGCCTCTGCTGCAGCTCTTGCTCTCGTTCTGATGGGTGCCGAGTACAAGGGGGGCTGATAAGACGCAGAAAAGGCATTGTTGCTGATAGACGGAGACATGGTGGTCGGAGGCGGAGGAGTGTCTTCAATCACGATGACCTCTCTGAGCCTGCCATCGCTGTCGACCTCTTGGACTTCGCTGTAGCTGACAGTGTACTGATGGGCGCGCTTTCGCTTGCGTGTCGCCACCGGTGGAGTTGGGAGGACCTGAGGACCAGCATTTAACCCATGATACTGCGACAACATGGGCTGCATGTGCGAGCCGACGGCGTTCATGCTGCGTGTAACGGTGTGGGCGTACGGATGAGGGTCGTGGCAGGAGGTAAGGAATGAACGTCAAGGTTGGGGACTTGCGGCCAAATAGCCAAACAAACCCAACTAAACCGCTTCACACACTAAATTAGTAAATATATTTTATTGCTTTATCTCCGTCTCCTCGCTTCCTGTTCGCTCTGCAAGACCTTGGGCCATGCTGCTACGCTCAACTCGCCTCTGAGAGAAATCGTGTATTTTTTCCCTCGAAAAATCAACGGGTTTTTCCACCAATTTGCAACTTGCCATATGTAGTCGATGACGAACGAGTATCGGTACGCTGCAAGAACAGTGTAGAGGCTCGCAAGACTTCCAAAGGCTTCCCAAGAAGGGCTGCTCGAGCAACAGCTTGAGTAACACAGTCCGCAGTACAAATCATGCTCCGGAGTCCCAACGGCATTCCCCATCGGATCCTATCGTGGAGGCATATTCTGGCACTTTGCCATTTCGCCTGCGCCAGCCATTGAAGTCATTCGACCGTGCAACCAAGAGAGAGACAACCCGCAGCGACCCCATTTACAAGGGGAATTCAACGCGGCACTTAAGTGAATAAATGGAGATGCGAAACAGTCATCCTAGTGTCATCCTTCCCAGATGTTCGAATTCAGAAAAGACCGGAAAGTCTCCCACCCGGTGCCATGGCCAGCGATAGATAGATAGACGAGTCAGGTCTGGCCGGCCATGACTTGACTGTGATTGGGCCACAAAGATCTAGCAAAACGCAAGACGGTCTAGGAGAAGTTCGTCGAAGACACAGAGCAAAGGTTCGTCCCATATCCAAATCCCGCTTCGTTATCCCCAAGCTGTAGCAACGCAAATACGGTGGACAACTGTGAGTGACGACACAACGAGGGATTTCCATACGAACGCCGGCGCCGTCGAACGTGGACAAGCTGAGGCCGAGTGGGGCGTTTCGGTGGTACTCATGATGGGCCAAAGCACATGCGAATATTACGAGGACGGAAGTTGCCTCCAGCGTTGACTCAGTCGAGTTCCTGAGGAGCGGGTCAAGTTGGACGAGTCCGTCGCGGTCATGCACACAAGCCGGCCATCATTAGGTTCGCGTTGTTCTCACGAGCCCGATCGAAGATGTATACCGCGATTTCTTGACTCTTCTATTCATACAATTCAAAAAAATACATTTCTTCATCCCTGCACTTTCTTCAGACTGCTAACACTCGAAATATCGACGGAAAGTGGATCCTGGATCACCAAATCAGCACGTCGAACTTAACACCGATGATGAACCTCTACCTTTCCGGCCCTTAGTTCTTCAGGCGTCGGCATTAGACCCAGCCGGAGTAGCTCCGAGGCTGCACTACAGACCGGGTCGTTTTGCATGCTATATAAGCAGGTCAATTATGGAGTACCCAAAAGGCGGCAATCTATCTCACGTAGCCACAGCGATGACCTTGCCGCTCTTGATATAGTATGCAATGAACTGAAGTAAAGGAATCAGTTCAAGATTCAATCAAGCAGGAGCGAGCAGCTGTTTACCTTCAAGTCGTCTAGACTGCCCTTTATGAAAACGTCGTCGTGACCCGAGCCAATTCCGCAGTAGCGAATGTTTTGTCCCTCTAGGGTGAATAAATTATGTTACGATTGAGAGAAGGCATCCGATAGTAGCAATCTTACGAGCGCTCCAGAAATACGGGACCTTGAGGAAGGGCTGGAGCTGGCCAGCGATCGTCTTGCCTACGGCCCGACCATGATTTCCAGCAACCTAGATGGATCAATGACAACCGTGTTTCGCTGGATTAGAAGCACCGCACATTCCAGTGTTCAATTCTTCGGAGTTCGCCTGTTTCAGCTTGCGGATAGTGGGCAATATCGCCTATGCATACCCGTTCATAATAGTTGTGAAGATTAAAATGACGGGGAACAAGCGCATACCAACGGCATAAACATCAGGGTGCCCAGCAACTTTCAGGTATTGGTCGACCTTGACACCTCCGTCTTTCTCGAGTTCCATACCGCTGTCTTTGAGGAACTTCGTTGCAGGCGCGACACCGACTCCCATGATTACAAGGTCACAAGGCAAAGTCTCGCCGTTGACGATAACGCCTCCTGCGAGGGAAGCATCGTCCTCCTTGGGCACGATCTTTTCTATCTTCGTCTGCATGTGGAATTTGACGCCTTGAGATTCGTGATACTAGAATGGCGATGTTTTAGCTGAAAGAAAGAAACCGAAAGAGACACAAACCTTCTGTAGAGCTTTGCCCACTTCTTTGCCAAGTACGACTTCGAATGGATGCTCTTCCATCCCAATGACATCGATCGAGGCAAGCTTCCTCTTGGAGACTGCAGCGACAAGTTCCATACTAATGAAGGAAGAACCAATCACGACCATTCTCTTTCCTTCCTGTGCCGCTTCACGGGACCGGATGCATGAATGACACTGAATAAAGCGAGCTGAGAAGATTCACCTGCGTCAATTTTCTTGGCGTGGTCGATGCCTCTGAGCGTATACACATTCTCCAATTCAGCGCCCGGGATAGGAAGTCGGCGCGGTTCCCCTCCTGGAGCAAGAATGAGCTTGTCGTAAACGACAGAGTCCTTTCCTTCGTCAAGGATGACTTTTTTGTTGGCAAAGTCAATAGATGAGGCAGTCTTCAGAAAGCATCGATCAGTCAGCGTCAAAGAGAGGATCCAAGAACTTACCACTCCAACACGGATATTGGTAGAATATTTGATCTTCAAATCTGCGGCGCTGCGATATTCAATTTTTGATGCGTCGGTGATCAGCGCCTTGCTCAGTTTCGTCCTTCACACGGTGAGATTCCGATGCAGACTGCATGGGAAACAAACCCACCGGTCGACTGGTGTGTTGCGTTCCTTTGTAAGAATCGTGATCGGGCCTTTGAATCCGTGCTAGGACCGGGTCAATGGATTTTGCAGAGCCGTTACTAGATACGAGCAGACCTCCCGAAGACTTTCTACGGCGTGGAAAGTGGCAGATCCGCCACCGACAATAACCACTCCGTTGCCGCTGGTTTCTGTTGCGGTTGTAAGCTTGGGGGCACGAGCCAGGTTGGCTTTCTGGGTGTTGGCGGAGTTGGCGGTGACGTGTATCTGCCCATCAGCTATCTTGGCTTCGAATTTGTGCAGCGCATCGGGGGCGGGAGCGTCCTCTACGACCATAAAGTCTACATTTACCTGCGATTGAAATAACTAACCGATATCGCCGGTACAAACGTTGAAGCAGGCTATAAAATGGTTCAATGAGGGTTTCATTGTGCCTTCTCTTCATACGGTACCTCCATGCCACGGGCTATTAGAGATGATACCGCTCAGTCTCTTCGGAAAGCAAGAGGCCCAAACCTACCAAACGACTCGTCCGTCGGAAGTAAGCACGCCTTTTGCGAGGGGTGCGCCGTAGTGGGTGCAGAATGCACTGGTAGCGTGCACTTGGTCTCCGAGTCGAGACAACAAAACTTTCCCGTCCCCAAAAGCAACCTCTTTCCTGATCACACGATGAGAGGGTCGTTCAGTAGCGTTCAAGATACTTTATGATCGACATTTGGCCATCCTTCAACTCAGATTCAGGGAGAACAGCGAGGGTCTTGAGAGACATTCTGCGCAACAAGGGGTATCGTAGTACAGCGCGATGGATGTTGGTGTGGATGAGAAAGGAAAGAAGCATTCAACTTACCAGCGTCATGCGAGATGCCAATTACGTGCCAGTGAGTAGCGAATCAGAGACGCGCTATTCTGAATGACGCGTTATCGTTGCTTATTTGGCACACCTCGACTTCTCGCCACTTTCTCGACTGCACCTGGATGGCCGAATGCAGAGCCCATTCTTTATTTCCATAGCACGGATGCACCGTGAGTCAACTAACCGAAGCTATCATTCTCGACCCCTTCCAGAACTCTTGTGGTGCCAGATATCCGAAGCCGTGCCAAATTTCGGCGTCTCCAACAGTGCGCTGACCACGCGAATGTCTCCGGCCTTGCCAAGGCATGTTCGATTCCGATCGTGGCCGCAATTGCCTTGAATGGTTTTGCTGTAGACAGGGCGACCTGGAGTTCTCGTGTTCGAAGGCAGGAAAGATGATATTTCGACTTTCCTGCAAGGTGTGAGAAGTATGTATCCAACGCATGCCGAAGGAGCTAGGTTCACTCTGCTTCAGGTCTGCGTTACCTGGATTTCCATCATGTCGCCACAACCCCTCTTCCTTCGGAGTTGGCGGGTCATATTGGTGGGGCAAAGCCAGGCTTGCGTGAAGTCGACGACATGAATACTGTTATCAAGGCATTGGAAGAACGAGGAATGAAAGAATGGTTTCGGTCGGAGCTGGGCATGAGTGGCCATTAGGGCAGCGAAGGCTTTACGCGGACATACATTCTGAGAGAAAGGAAGGGATAGTGTGATACAGTGTAATGAATGTGATACAGTGAGTCAGGCTTCTTGTTACAGTTCATACCTCATCTTGGGCTTAGGCCGCCAGTCGGGCCACCGAAATCTGATCAGTGTCTTCATTCGTGCTCAAGTAAACATTTTTCAAAACCGTGTTACCGCACTGGAAGAGAGAGTTTCAGGGATGAACATGTACGACGCCGTATTGGTACTCACTAGCCAATGTGTCGGGCCTCCGCTAACACCACCTTCAGCGATAGCTGATGTACACATCGTGGTCGAATTTTCTAGTGGGAGGAACGCCAGATCTTCCGACTGTATGGGAAAGGATTCGGTTCCGATCATGAACGCAAGAGTGGCTGTCGTGTTGCATGGGACTGCCCAGGTATTCGATGAGTTATCATGCTTGGCGCCAGGAATGGAGTGATGAATCGTAGCGACGTCCTGAACGTGCCATTAGCGCGATTGTGTTGTGATTATGCAGGATTCTCACCGATTTCGGTGCAATGAGCAGGGTGGTTCCGGTGTCGAGGATACAGCTTCTACGACCCAGATTGAGGATTTGACCATTTACCTGGGAGATGCTTCAACGTCGTTCAAAGTTGAATCTGGTGAACTCACTGTCACATTCTGGAGTTCAATTTCCCAGAAACCCGCAGAGCTTATATTTGGGACACGAACTAGCGACTTGGCTTCGTATTTGGATGCATCCATGCTGCCGATTGTCAGCTCGCCGTCGTTCTTGCCGCCGGAATATCTTGAAATCTTGTAGGACCAAATCCTTTCTGATATCAAACCGGCATTCCGGAGCGCGGTCAGCAACGTAGGTGTTTGTTGCATCGAAAGGCTCTAACGTTTTTTGAATGAGATGACTCGTAATCTATGTTTGAACCGCATACTTCTTTAGCGCAGCCAAGAACCCCGTCAAATGGGATATCATCCCTAATCGAAAGAACATTCAGCGAATTCAAGTTAACTAATGAAAGAAAGACGGTGATTACGCTGTGAATTGCGGGCTTTCTTCCTCTGTTACGCCAAAGGTATAGTTTCGAAGAGGCGGGAGGATGCCCAGTTTGACTGTATCGTTGACTAGAGTCCCGGACACAACTCCTGATCCGTAAGTCATGTACCAGGATTGCTCAGTCTCTCTGTACGACGAGCTGGACTTGGGTCCGAGAAATCTGTGATTTCCCTGCGCAGAAAATTCTGTTAGAGCCCGCTGCTACGACGGTGGGATGGCTCGGCGTTACACAATTTCCGCCATCAACCCCTTTGCATCGTTCACCGCCAACCCACATATCTGCTGACCCCGAGTCGACCAGCAGGCGATACTCCCGCGAAGGTGTTCCGAGAAAGAAAGATGCATAATCTGAGAAATTTCAGCACGGAGAACAAGACCTCACAGCGGGAGACGACTCACACCCTATATCATTGGCTCTGGACCAATGATGATCAATGAATCGTTCGGTGAGAGAAACTACATGCTATTCACTCTATTTGCAGTGGTATAGATTGGGTGGGAGCTGGAGGGTGCTTTGCTCTTCGGAAGCCTCTTCCAGCCTGAGGATCACGGTTTTGCAAGGGGCTGGCAGAGTAGGCACTTGGTGACGAGCAGGCTTGAGTGCGTGACAGAAAGGTGGCTAATCGTCTGGAGCCGTGGCGAGCATGGACTTGATGGACTTCAGCAGCGGTTATGCCCAGAGTGGCGTTGAATAAAGCAGAAAGTTGGATGGTATGAGATTTAAAGAGGGGGATTGAAATGAGTGGGAGAGAGGGAGTGGACGCGCTGCGAGAAGAGCCAACCAACGCGAGTGCCAGGACAGCGAGTAAGATTTTCATGAGGATTTTCATCGTGGCAGGCCTAATTTGGTAATTGAGGTTGAAGGTTGTTTGCGATTGCTTGGATAGGATCGTTGGAGGGATGACATCACTCATGGTCGAGAGGCTCCAACCTTTCGTGCCTTTCGACCATGTCCTGCTGTTGTTGAGTATCGGTCGTGCTCGTCGTCGCAGCCAGCGCCAAGGACCTCGCCACCGCTGTTGCTCACAACCACCTCATGCATTCCTCAAAACGTCTACGGCCAGCGCGACCTAACACTGCTCCAGAAAAGCTATCCCAGCCCTTGCTGCCCACATCAATGCACACCCTCCTGGAGGACGATAGCCACGAGTCACTCAATCTAAATCTGGGTGAGGCAAATGTGCCAAAATCAATATATCCATCCACCGCTTTTGTTCTCGCTACCTTGGGCCATCCGTGTTTGTTCAGATGGCCCGTTTGATTCTTTGCTCGCGATCCCTCGTTTCTTGGATGCTTTTCTCATTACTTTGCAAGACCACCGGATTTCCGGTGGTCGTAGATGCGTTTCGTGGTGTTGCAGTATTCCGTCTTTCGTTTGTGTTCTTCTCATACTTTGTCTTTACTTTCCACATGCTATATGGCGACCCCGCCCCTACCTTCTTCATCCTCCATAGCCCTTCATTCATCCTCTTTCTGTTATACAAACGCGTCGCTAACTCGACTGACAGACTCACTGCCTCCCCCATTTGACTTGTATCCATCCAGCGAAAGTCCACACAACACGACGTCCGGTACTGACTGGGCAACGTTCATTACATCATATGCCTGCGGACGATGGGATCCACATCGCATACCCCGCCCACCGCGTACATCCCTTCCTGCCGACAGTCCACCTGAATCCACTACAGTGCCTGTGCCGAGGGGCGCGTTGGCGTTTGAGCGCGCTCGTGTACTACCGCCTTCCACATCCCATCGCCTTCGAGCCTCGTTCTCAGCCGTTTCCTCTTCCGTATCATCGCCGAGCTCTTCACCATATCCTCCCTTCACCCTTCCCGGTTCGTTCCAGTTTTCCTCTGGATCGACCTCCACATTCGCTTCACCCGCTGTTAATACAGCTTCCTCGAGTATGGGACGGATCGATGCCACTACTACCGCCGCCACTCTTCGCTGGGCCGGTGCCCGTGTCCGTGTTGCTCCTCTTGCTCTGCCCAGTCCGGAGCACGAGCTGACTGATCCTATGCGTGGCGCCGGTGCCGTTCCTATTCCGGGCAGTCACCCAGATTTTTCGCATCCCCCAACCGCAGCTTCTGCTCCCCCAATTCATACAGGCACATCCATAGGTGGGTGGCGCGATTACGGTGCTGGCGTGCAGACACCAGGATGGGACGTCATGACCCCCGGCGGCACGCGCCGCTCAAGACTCAGTGGTTTTTGGAGCGGCACTGCGGACGTCGATGATTCGAGTGGGTATACGTACACTCCGTACACATCATATTTCGGCAACGTCACGGCTGGTGGGAGTATGCTCCCCCCCATCGATGCCAGCCCATTGACGTCCGACCAAGGCCAACCTGCCAGTGTGCCTGTATCGGACCTGCCCACCGACCGTTTGGACGGTAACAGCAATGTTATATCGTCTCGGCGTTTGGCGCCTGCCACGGCGCCCATGCGAGTCGGCTCTGATGCGGAGGCTCCCATGGGTGATGGGGAGGATTATTTTGGCCGGGGAGAACGAAGGAGCGGCCGAAGTTCCGGGCTGAGGACACCTCCGAGAACACGGGAAGGAAGTGCTTCGCGGTCTCAATCCCCTCAACCCGGAGATGTGATATCGTTGGCGGAGAAGGTGGAGCCAATTCAGACGCCATTTTCAGACGTGCCGACAACGCCGGATTCGAACCCCCCTCGTGCGGAGGATCCTACGCGACCGTCGATGGAGCGTGCGATGAGCGGGCCTTCGATGAGACGGACACCGGATTCAAATCCCAAACGACCTCCCTTCGGGCAAGCAGTCACTAGTCCTCCAGGCGCAGTTTCATCAGTTCAATCCTTTGCGGATGTCGAGACATCACAGGGACCTGCCGTTACAGATAAACTGCTGGGGCAGCCGCACTCAGTGTCTGAACCGCCAGACGAACCTGTTCCCGCCGTAGCCACCAACGATGTATCCGACCACGACGATTCGGTACAATCCGTTTCATCACAACCCATCACGGCGGACCATGTTTATTCTGACACTGCTGGCGCGTTTGCCTACTCGTATGCGCAGACAGTTCCCGTACCAACACGGCGCGGAAATTTGACACGGCAGGCGAGCGCCCCTTTGCCGAGGAGTGCAGTTGAGAGCATGGACGAGCTAGCACCTTCAACGCCTCGGGCGCCTTCGAGTGATCCGGGTAGGGACATGCTACCACCAGATCCTGGTCCGTCCCACAGGAGCGTCCCTACCAGTACTACTTGGAGCCTTCCCCGCAAGTCATCTAAAGAGGATGCGCGCGCATTGCGGGAGGAGCGTGCGTTCGCCACGCGAGAGTATTTGGCACCGCCCTATCCCCCAGACGAGCTCGGGCGACGCCGGGCGTTGTACAAATTCAATATCATGCATACGGGTCCGGACCTCAACTTCGACCGGATCGCTCACCTGGCGAAGCTTGTATTCAATACCAAGGGTGTACTGATTTCGGTGGTGGATGGGGAGGAGGAGTACGTGTCAATTCTTTTCTTCTGCTGTGACACTAATTCTTGCGTAGATGGTTCAAGTCGGAGTGGGGTTTGAACAAAACGTATCGGGTGGTGCGGGCAACGAGTTTCTGCGGGCACGCCATTTTGCAACGTGGAGATGAACCCTTGATTGTTCTGGACACTGAGCTCGATTGGCGGTTCGCCAAAAACGTCAGTATTACCCTCGGTGTCTCGACAGTTCACTCATGTTTACGCTCGCTGCATGTGTGTTTTTAGCCCCTCGTCACTGGACAACCGAATGTCCGCTTCTATGCCGGCGCACCGCTGCGTACGCACGACGGGTTCAACATAGGGTGCTTAGCTCTCATTGACGATCAACCCCGAGAGGACTTCACTCCGCGGCAACGCCACACTCTCAAGGAATTTGCCGCCATTGCAATGCGTGAGATGGAACTGTGGCGCGACAAGGCATGTAGTGTTCAGATCCATTGCATATGTAACGCTGATTCCCGCGTTAGATTCAGCTACGGATACGGGACCGGATACAAAACTCGGTGTGTAGAGAGCGTGTTTAATTGTTGACGATCACTGACATAGGGTACGAAGATGGAGCAGTTCAGTCGGGAATGTTTAGAGATAGACAGCGACAACGACACGACACGGCGCATCCCAATCGTCAAAAGCGACTCCAAGGTCTCGAGCGACGAAAAGGGCGAAATCAGGCCTCGCGATTCGCCCTCACCTCACCCTCACCCTCGCCCTCAGACGCAACCAGCTTCGATTTCTAGAACTAACTCTGACGCGCCAGATTTAATGGGTTCGCCCACGTCGATGGACACCGTTTACGACCGAGCCGCAAAACTAGTGCAGAGGACACTCGACGTAGAAGGAGTAGTCGTTGTGGACGTATCTCATTGTGAAGTGATCGAATCGATGAGCGCCGAGGCGACGGTCTCAGTCCTATTGCACCACGGAGACCCTGATTTACCGACAAGTACCCATACGCTATCCGCTGAAGAATACGCTCGTCTCAATGAGTTCTTCGAACGGTATCCCGAAGGCAAGATCTCTGAAGGACTGGTGCCACCGGCTTTGCGTGTCTTTCTGCCAGTCGGGCATATACAGTATGCACTCGGTAAGTTAATATCGCGCTCGGCAATGTTTAGAGATCTTATCTGAGAACAGTCGTCCCGATATATAATATTGACAAGCGGCCTTTTGCGCTACTTTGCGCGTGGAATGCTTCCGAACAATCGACACGATTCGTAAGAGCGGTGGCTTAGTTTGATTCCGCGTACTATACCTGACGTCGTCTCCGTAGCTTGAGGGACACGAGTTGTCTTATCTTCGTGCCATTGGGGTCATAATCTTATCCGCTGTGCTCAAGCGGCGCATGATTCTTGCGGACAAGGCCAAGAGTCTCTTCATCTCCAAGTAAGTGTTCTCGCAGATGTCTGTTGACCGTTTCTGAGACGGTCTTTCCAGCATATCTCACGAACTACGGACGCCTTTACATGGAGTTTGTTCACCTTACATTGCACTCAGCACACCAGCTAACCCATCGGAACAGATCCTTGCCGCCGCGGAACTGCTGGGTGACAGTCAGCTGAATCACTCCCAGCTCTCATTCCTCGAGACAGTGCAAGCATGCGGGACCTCGCTCGTCGAGACAGTGAACCATGTTTTAGATTTCACCAAGCTCAGTGGTAACTCTAAAGCGGGCGGGGTGGAGAATGTGATCGTGCCAAGCAATGTGAATCTTATGCAGCTTATTGAGGAGGCGGTGGACGGGTGCTGGATAGGACATCGCGCCAGAACTGCTATCATGGGCGACGGAGGTATCGGAAGCGTGTACTCACCTCCAGAAGACTCCACACCGGCAAAGCAACTTGTGGAGACTGTCGTCGAGATCGGGTGGCGCAAAGCGGTAAGTTGCAGTCTCAAGGTTGATTCTCCGACGCTGATAGGACGTGCAGGGATGGTCGCTGAAGTGCGAAAAGGGTGGAATCCGACGGGTGTTGATGAACGTGTTCGGGAACAGCCTCAAATTCACCACTGTAAGTGGATCATTGAGGATTTGACTTGACCTAGGCTGGACGTCTTTCAGAACGGATACGTCCACGTCGTTCTACGGGAGTTGCCTCGGACCGTCGATGAAGCCCCAAACGAGACCAAAATTGAACTCGTTGTTCTTGACTCTGGCAAGGTCAGCCATGCTATTTCGCTTTCTGGAAACGGTATTCAAATATTTTGGACAGGGTATCAGCGAGAATTTCCGAAAGGTAACTATTTGATTCTATTTTCCTGACCCTCGTGCTGATTCTCCCAGAATCAATTATTCCACCCCTTCTCGCAAGAAAATCCGTTGCAGACAGGGACAGGACTTGGACTAGCAATTGTCAACAGCATCGTCCAATCGGACAGCGTGCATGGTAAGGTTGACGTCTGGAGCGAAGAAGGCGTTGGCACGGAAATCAAAGTGACCTTCACGGCCCATATTCTTGACGATGAAACAATTGCCCCCGAGATGGAGCCTTTCAAGTTCGACGATCCCATGCGTCCTGTTGCAGTGTCGCTCCTGGGCTTCAATGACGAGCACAAGGGAGTGCAATTGTTACATACCGTCATTCAAACCTACCTCGTCTCCTGGTGGGGGTTCCACGTCAACTCCTCAGCGGAAGACCTGGGTGAAGTCGTCATTCTCAACGAGGACGTCGAGCCAGTAAAGCAGGCGACGTCCGAGCGAAACACCAGCCGCCCGTTCATCATCCTGTCGGCACTGCGAAGCAATCCCAGCGTAATGGCCATCGCTTCCGAACACGAACGTATCGGTGGTTTCTGCCGTATCATTTACAAGCCTGGAGGTCCCTCCCGTCTGTATGCACTGCTCAAATTGTGTTTGCATACAATCAAGATCGGCCGCTCAGGCGCGTCGTCACCACACCAAGAACCCGATATACAGGTGCAAGAGCCAATCAATATATCGCATGTTCTGCGGCGCAATTCTGAAGAAAGCCGGAATGTGCGGTTGTCCGACAGCCCCGTTCGACCGACGCTGACGGCTCGTTCGTCCACGGCTCATCCGCTCACGTCGTTATCATGGAGGCCTCTGTCCGCCACGTCAGAACAGGAGGAACCGCCGGGGGACGAGTCGGAAGTGGATCCAACTGTCAACATCGGATCCGGCGGAACCCTCTTACGGGCGTCTATGGGTACAATCAACTCGGACGAGCGGCGATTTCGTGTGTTGGTCGTGGAAGACAATAGCATTCTTCGGAATCTGCTGTAAGTTTATGGCTTGCCCTGTATTTGGCTTGGATTGACAGTATGCCCTAGCGCTAAGTGGCTAACATCGAGGGTAAGCTCTCACCAGACTAACAAAGCAGCGCCGGTGACAGTGATTTGATAGGGCTATGATTATCGGGACGCCGTTGACGGCCGCAACGGTGTCAAGGTATACGAAGAGGATGGGCCATTCGAGTACATTTTTGGTGTTTTTTGCGGTCATCAATCTCATGTGCATCTCCAGCGTGGTCCTTCTCGATATGTCTATGCCAATACTCGATGGTACGTCGTGCGATATTTCACCTACCCAATCTGCTGACGGCACATAGGGATTGGTGCGACGACCGAGATCCGTCAGGTAGAGGCCCGTCGGCAGGTCAACGACCCCGAAGGTTCACCAACTCGAATACTGGCGCTAACCGGCATGTCGTCGCTGGAAGACAAACGTAGAGCTTTTGAGGCAGGCGTGGATGGCTAGTAAGTCTAACTGAGTTCGAGCGCGCGAAGACGCCTAACGGAGACTGTAGCCTAGTAAAGCCTGTCGCTTTCAAGACGTTGGACGAGATGTTCTCCAAACTCGGAGTTTCATGACTATCATGGTTTCTTTTTCGTAATGTTTCATCACCTGCAAGTACCCTGCATGTACACTCAATTTTCGACGTAAAGCACATACTTACTGCGGTTCAATCTACCGGAACCCTTGTTACTATAATCACTGTAGCACTACCTACCCATTTGTACCTATTTTTGTCATACAATCGTCTTGGGTTTTGTCAACGCATAGGTTGGCACTCGGATAAATCCAAACACATCCCCAACTTCGTGCACGTCTTTTGACATCCTGTTCAGCGCAGTTACTGTAAATCTACTCGAGCAATAATTATAGAGTATCATCCAGAGCATCCTACATCTATTCATTCCATGATACATCTCTATGCAGTGGTGCGTTTATACAATCAAGACATTCCAGTCGATAATCAGGACGCCCCCACGATCGTCAGTGCACTCCATGCGTAGAGTGGAAGGGTAAGATTGTCGTTTTGGTCTGACAGAGCCTCCAGTATGGCTGCCGTTGTGATCACAAAGGCGTACCGGGGGGTCTACGGGGTTCACCGTAAACGTGTGATTGAATTAAGCAACCGAGAGATGCGTACCGAGAACGCCTCAACAAGCCCGCATAAGCGAAGGGCCCACGCAGAAGCAACGACAGATGCGACGAAAGCTGCGCTACCCTCAAGCGTTTTCAGGGTCGTAGGCGACCACGCGTGGCGCCCGTGAAGCTTGCCGACGATACTAGCCAGTGCGTCTCCGATACCCAGTATCAACACTCCTGTAAATTGCAGTAACCGCGAGGGCCTTTCGATGAATCAGCGGCCTGAACACATTGACAAGGTGAAAACGCTCACCCTTCCAGCCAAAGTGCGCCGGCACATCCCGTAAGTAAATAGAAATGGCTCAGAATAGCCGTACTGTTGCTGTCTTTGGCATCGAGGAACTCGTTCATGAAGAGATGGACAGCTACTCCAAGCGGATAAATCGCAAAATAGCGAATATATTCAGTGAAGACGAAAAGAGCGAAAGCAGCACTGAAAGCCAGATGGGTAAAGGCAGGCTACAATCAAGGGGTCAACAATGAATCGACAGGACGAAAAGACACGCACATCAAACGCAATGCCGGGAACGAACATGACGACCACTAGGGCGTGGAAAAACTTGCGCCGCGCGTTAAGGCCCAGGGTAGGAGCACGGTCAAGGAAATCCCCAGAACCAGCAAACAGCCCAGTCGTGGGGGAAGCCACCGCCTCCGCTGTATTGTTACCTGCGGCAGTTGACCCCATCCCCATTCCTGCCATCATACCGCCAACCATTCCGCTTACTCCCATTCCCATACCGGATCCCGCGTTGATGCCCATTCCCGCCGCGGCGTTGACGCCTGCTGCGCGCCTTGACCTCGCCAATTGCCTCGCCCAGCCCGCCACACTGATGCTGCCCAGCGCACCCCAATATCCCAGCAAAGCGATCCGTCTTCGACGCCCGAAGACCCAGCGAGCGGCCCAAACCCAGGGATCCCGACCTCCAAGACACCATCGCACCCAAAGGCCCAGCGGCCCAAAGACGAAAAGCAAGACACCGACGCCGGCGGCCGCAGCAAGGCGTTTGCGTGCGCGGAGGGCATCTGCAGGAGACTGGCGACGTTGGCGTCGGGCAGGGGTCTGTGCGGCGTGGCGGGAGAGAACGAGGAACGGTGCGAAGAGGAAACCTGCGAGGAAGGGGCCGCCGATCAGGGCAGACTGGAAGATGACGAGAGGTGTCGGGAGACGATATGTTTTGATGTAGGCAGTGGTGATTGGCCAAATCTACAAGCGCGGCCAATTGATTACTCGGATGAATGAGAACAGCGAAGAAATGACGAACCCTGGCGATCGTTATGTTGAGAAATTCCAGGTACACAGCGGTCCCACCAAAGCACATGAGTCCTAGCTCCCCGAGTGTAAGACCGCGATGGGCCATACGCAAGGCAACATAGAGTGCGAATTGGTAAAAAGGTGCACCAACGGCGACGTCGAAGAGGCTGAGATGCTGCCAGAAGCCGGATTGCCGATGGTGCAATACCAGGCGTAACATCAAAGCACAAGCGCTTACACCGAGAGTGAAAATTATGTGGTAGAGCGCACGCCAGCCTTCGTTCCGCGGCACGGAACGTCGCTCACCCTCGTTCGTCGCCACACCAGTGAGTCCGTTCACCTGCACAGGCGGCGCGAGTGAGGCTGAACTTGATGTAGCGCCACCGTTAACGCCAATGGGATTCGGAGTTGCAGTGGTGCTGGGGCTGGGCGCAGGAGAGCTTGCTGCATTGCGTCGGAATCGGTCTTCGAACCACCGCGAAGCGCAGACGTGCAACAGTAGGATGGCACTAGTGAGGGTGGACAGAGAGATAAGATTGTACCGGGCTCGAATGAGTGCTGCTGCAGCGGGTAATGCCCGTGTGTTTCGAGCGGGGAGGCTCAATGGTGGCTCAATGGCCCAATTGGGGGGGAGCACGCCCTCTGGCGAGTGTAAAGCAGTACATAATAAGGCAGCAGCTATGAGAGGACCCATGAGCAGGGCAGTAAGTATGCCATCGTCACTCGAGTCTCTAAACAAGTCGAGATAAAAATAGTATCAAAGTAGTCAGCAAAAATAGGTCAACACAAATACTGAGCCCATACCTATAATTTTTGGGGACGGACATCCAGATGAAGCCGAACTTGTTGTCAGGCTTGCGTTTCGGATAAAGTGAAGTCTGGGGATATGTGTTTTGCGAAGGCGGCGGTTTGTCGGGTGCGGACGCAGTGTCATCGGACAATGCGCAGTAAGTGTACAACATGTATAAGATAGAGGCAGCGAGGAGGGCATAGAGCTCATGCGAGATGAGTGCATTATCATGGTTTTCGGAGGGTTCGTGAGCGATACGAAAGGCGGCAAATAGCAAGGAACCGATGAGGGTTATCGACTCGCCTGCGCGACGAGAGTCCATTGCCAGCGAGCAGCGTAGTCGGGTACATGGGACGTGGAAAGAGAGCTCAAGAAGCCCAGGAAGAAACGTGGTACGGCCGACGCTGAGTTTCCGGCGGTTCAAGAGAGAAACAATGGGAGAGAGAGCCGGTTGAAGCTGATGTGGGTGGGGAGAACGAGACCGAGTGAAAGATATACGCGGAGGGGGGCCTGTTCTCCTGAATTTCTCTGGAAGCTTCACTCTTCCCCGGAATTCATCTTCGTCGGATTCATCGTCGCTGTGGCTATGAGATGCCGATGAGGACTCTCCTGCTTGATATGAGGTGCTCCAGCCGAGATGAGGGCCATCTGGGGCGCGTTTTGACTTCGGGATTCGTTTGCGCGAGTCGGGTCGCGGGGCCGCGCGCCCAGGGGACGGGGAAGGGGAGGACCGTGACCGTGTGCGGGCCAGCGTAAGGGAAGCCAAGAGAGGTATTGTAACACATCCATCAACCTACGAGAAAAATACTGATAAATACAGCTGGAAAAATGAGAAAATAAGAAAAACAAACGACCTGAGGAGGCTGGAGCGTCTCAGACAACAGTGGAATAGCTCTCAACATCAACAAGGCTGGCGAAACTTCGTTGAACGCTCATATGTCGTCTGCATTGGACAGTGACATTCGAAATGCTTGTTGGCCGTCATTTTAAACTACCTTGGCCCACGAAATAGTGAGCGGGGCCTTCATTCGCATAAACATACATACAACTGAAGCTTGGGGGTGTACTGAGAGGCAGCTCAGCCAACGCTGGCCCGAGTTAATGAACCGCGTTCGGCAAACGCCGAAAACCAAGTATAAAGCGTGACTTAAACGCGGTGTGACATAACGCGTCTTTCTTTCCCCCCAAGTTTCAGCGCGCATTGACTATGGCCTCCGCGACCGTCTATTTGGAAGATATTCCCGTGTGTTTTATCGTTCATCTTTCTTTCCTCGCTTTCTGACGCGCGTGCCAGGTCTTGAGCAAGGCTGCTCAGAGACAAGCAGACAAGGAGGCAGCAGTCTACCTGGAGGACATCCCAGTCAACTCCAAGAAGGAGTCCAAATCCACCCCTCTTGGTGAATCCAACCTCAATACCAACAGCAACAATAGCAAGCGTCAACGCACGCTTTTCGACATGCAATTTGGGCCCGACGCCGGCGTGAAGCGCCAGAAACTCGCGGTCGCGCCGCGCTTTGCAGCAGGTTCTCAGCCTTCATCCACCAGCACCACGCCATCCTCCTCCCCACCCACGAAACCATCAACAATGCCAATGAAACGACGCGTCCTTGGGACCCAGCGCCTCAATTCCATCCCATTCTCGCTGTCCGCCTTCGTCGAGTCGCTCTCTCCTGACCATCGCGCGCTGCTCGCCCTTGAGTGTGACACAATGGGCAAATCTTGGCTCAAACTCCTAGCGGACGAGATTGCGCAGCCGTACTTCATCGCACTCAAACAGTTTCTCTACACGGAAGGTGTCAGAGGTGCGGATGACCCAGTGCCACCCAGAATCTACCCCCAGCGTAAGCACCTTTCCTTTCATCCAGACGTGACAGGTACTGAAGATGCTTCACTCTTTACAGCAAAAGACATCTACGCGTGGTCGCACACGGCTCTCGGACGCGTCAAAGTCGTGATTCTGGGTCAGGATCCATATCCTGGCGCGGGGCAGGCTCATGGGTATTCTTTCTCCGTACGGCCTGGAGTCGCCGTTCCCGCGTCGCTGCAAAACGTCTGCCGTCTGCCTCTTCCCTCTACCTTCAGCAGCTAATTTCCATATCCAGATCTACACTGAAATCCGCTCCGAATACCCTTCCTTCGTCCCTCCATCCCACGGACACCTCGCCGGTTGGGTATCCCAAGGTGTCCTGCTTCTCAACGCTGTCCTCACCGTTCGTGCCAACTCGCCCAACTCGCACGCCGACAAGAATTGGGAGACGTTCACAGACCGCGTCCTTCGAATCGTCGACGCGTACGGTGGAGCTTCGTTGGGAGAAGGTACGGGTTTCGGGAGGGGTGTGGTGGTGATGGCCTGGGGTGCGAAGGCGGCCAAGCGCGTATCGGCAGTGGGGCTGGACAAGGCTGGGAGTAAGCATTTGATACTCAAGTCGGCGCACCCTTCGCCTAGGAGCGCAGAGAGTGGATTTTTCGGTGAGGATGACCGCCTGACGTTGCCCGCAGTGTTGACATTCGATCGTACAGGGAATGGACACTTCAAAAAAGCGAACGAGTGGTTGGAGAAAAAGTATGGGAGTGACGGAGTTATAGATTGGTCTCAGTTGTGAGGAAGAGGACAAACTCCAGACTCCAGAAGCTTGGTGCCAACAGGATCTTCTACCTAATTTCAATGTACATATATCCATAATTTCAGACAACGCATCGTCAATACTACGCTCAGATTTGTCGAAGTTAACCGGTAACCCTGCGTGGGCTGGTTCAGTCTTCACCTGGTTGGCAAGTTCCTGAGATATTTTTGTCGAGCGGCATGAGCCGCGGCAGAGAACTTCATCGTGCGAATATCAGCGTCAAGTTGCGGCACGCGTGTTTCAGGAAAACCAAGTCGCGAATCGGAATCATCGTGACCGCGACATACCGCAGAACTGGTTCAAGTTACTGAACAGAATGTTACCGATCTATTACAGTTAAATTCGTTGTTTATCTGTACTCGCAGACTCAAGTGCGTGGAAACGAGGCATTTTGGGATGAAAACGGAGGTTTTTATCGTGTAACTTCAAGTTTTGAAGCAAATCCAACTTTCAGCTGTCAGGTTTCCCGCACCAAGCCAACGACCTCGAGGCATATTATGTGCGCAGTGCAGCTATCAACTCCCTGGCAGCACTCAATTGCAAGCGGAACCGACACCGTCAATAGCCGTCGTGGGCAAGCCGTGGGTACCCATAGTTGTACCCATAGGTGCCTACGATGCCTATGAGTCACACCTCAATATGTCGCCGACCTATGACCGGGTTTCAGAGGTGGAGGATGCGGAGGCGAGGCGGAGGCGGGGCAGGAGGACGGACAGAGTTTGTATGGATTTCTGAAACTCGGACAAAGGTAAGTACTTACCTCGTCGCACTCGTAATTCCTTCATTGCGAACGAATTATAATGATTCAGGTCATACCCCTACCTCCCGGGCCCATATATCGACACGCGGCTATCTCGTTGGGTGTGTCCGGAGGACCGTGTCATCCACGTAGACTCTCCGTTCATATAGGTGCCCATGGGCAACCCATGGGCACCTACACATCAATGATCAGATTATGTGGGCATGAGTCACAGGCCGGTCCCCTCACCTTCCGAATTCAGACGAGATTCTACAGCCTTGCATGTCCGACCTGAACCTTGAGAGTTGCGCTATGGAGTTGGAATAAATGACGATAATAACCGTCATACCGATCCACTTGGCAATCTGGATATACACGGATAAGCCTGTTCACTGTGTCCACATTGGAATCCTGGGCCGCATCTTCGTGGGAACTTACGTACAACATGTGTGACTAAGTCACTTTTGACGTCACAAAATGCCCTAATTCGGCGGCGCGATTTCGTACGTGCCTGATCGACTGAAATCTGAGTTTTTGTTGTGAGAGAAAAAGCGAGCGGGCCGCAGAGACAGACAGGGTTAAACTTTTTGCGAGACCGAGCTCAATTCACCGAAATGGGCCAAGAGAGCCCTCATACGGACCCCAAAACCCATGTTCCGAGAAGGGATACATTCTACATCGCTACAGCCTTTGAGCTCAGTGAGAACCGACTCCACTGCACCCACGGGCCACCACCGTCGGTCGCGACTCCGTACTTTCCATCAGCTATAGAGGCTTCTAAAGAGAAGAAGAAGCCATGAGCTGCTCAATCGAAGCAGTAAACTGATTGAGTTTGTGATACGATCGAGTCCTCGTTGTCTCACTGTTTTTGTCTCGAATATGTATCTCGGCGTTCCTTGTTCGAGAAAAGTGTCGTGAGGCAAATATAGACGCCGAAGCACACCCTGTAAGTCGTTATCAGTTTTATTTCTCGCATTACTGTAGTATGTAGTTATGGGTATGCTAAAAAACTAAGAGCTAGCTCGCAGCGTCGTGATATAGTGGTACAATTACAATCTAGCGTGAGTAGGATGTTCGTCGTGAATAATAATGATACAAACGGGGGGATGCGGCGGTTGCAGGCGGAAGAAACACGGAGTGCGATCAGCCAGCAACTGACCCAATAGTCAGCCAGGCACGCGACACCGCAAAGACGGCAATGAATCAGTCGAGGCACAAGACCCTCGAGGACGACTACGAGATGATACGACCGTCTGCTGTATATGCCCGATGGTGCGCGGCATGCGGGTCGAGCTGGGAGTGGTGTCCGTGATTGTGTAAATCATCGCGCTGCGGGTCCTGTAGTGCCCTCGGAGGGGATGGGAGCCGTATGTTGCCCACAGGTGTCGGTGGCGGCATTGGCGGGTAGTGGAGCTGGTGCCCGCCGCCGCCACCAAGTGTTTGAAGGTCCCCCGTGGGTCGCCGTTGTGGGGGTACGGGATACATGGAAACGGGCCGTGGAGGCACCATCTGCTCATGCACCGGTGACTCGATAGGTGAGTAGGGCAGCGAAGCGTGCCCCTGCTGGGGAGAGTATGTGTAGGACGCTGGGGTTGATACTGTCCGTGACTGTGAATGTTGAGCCGCGTCGAAATAGCCGGGGTATGGCGATGAGAGTGCGCGGTCGGTGGAGTACATATTATACATCGGTGCGAGGGAGGATGAGCGCGAATGTTGGAAAGAGGGCATCTTTGGAGGTAGGGATGGAGGTGCAGACAAGGGAGGCATTGGGGAATACTGCGGGATTTCTTCTTCTGTCATAACGATAGTTTGTCCCCAAGGACCAGTGCCGTTTTCGAGGTCTTGGCGCGCTGAGGGCAACGTAGCTGACATGGGGGCGGGGGAAACGCTGGAGTCTCGTAAAGATTCGGGGGAGTCTGCGCTCGAAGAATCTTGACTGGACAACGGGGGAAGGAGGAGATTGTGGCCATTGTGCCCCGACTCATAGAGAGATTTGGGCTTGTCCTTGCCCGTCGGGCCTTTGCCCAGAGGCGGGCGACTTGCCTGGGGCAGATTGAGGGCCTGGCGAAAGCAGCTATTCTCCTCTTCGAGCTCGGCTACGCGCTGCTCCAGAGCCTATATAGGTAAGAACAACAAGTCAAATACACGTTAGCGATATTGAAATAGCGGCACGGACCAGGAGATGGGCAGCTCGACGTGCGCGGAACGCACGCTGAACATCGCGGGCGCGATTGGGTGGGAGATTGTCGTTGCGTTTGCGGCCGCGTTTTGAAGACATGGAGGACGGCGAGGACAGTGACGGGGGGAAGAGGTCAGCTCAGGACAGCGGCGGGCATATAAAAGGAGACCCGCAAACCCGACCAGCCGCAATTGATCTCAGATCCCCCATCAATTCCCATATCTGGCTACCAAGCTGAAACTCCAAATACGACCACACAAGAGTTCCTAAAGCAACATACGCTGCGACAGCTCACATTCCGTTCTCATGCCATTAAATGCCACTCAGGAGTCCTCCCATGAGCTCGATCGTATTGCGTCCTCAACCAAGAATTTCTGAGACCATTTTCTGTCTGAGTTCCAAGTTTGCATGGCCTTCTTCGACTCAGAACCCTTGCAACAATTACCCGACTCTCTGCGGGGATGTGCGTGAGGTCATGCGCGGCGCGTGCCTTGGCTCAATCATTGTCAAAAATTGAGGCTGAAAGTTGTTTTGCTTGGTCTCCTTGGTGTCATTGCTTGCTCGGAGTCTCGGACTTGGTTTCGCTGGCTAATCCGGCTGGCGCACCACAATGACGCTCTCGTTCTTACCCACTTTTAAGTTACGACGGGCGACAAGTCAGCTGAGTTACGGGCTCATTTCGGTGACCCGATGCAACGATGTTGCATTCTCACTTAATCAGGTGGTAAAACAATTTTTGAACCCCCGATCGTTGGCCGTCGGTCCCCCACACGCGCGGTGCCTCCGTTTTTCCGTCTTCTGGTCGTCGATGCTCCCTTCCAAACCTCATAGGATTTTGGAGAATCCTTGCATGCAGAATTTTCAATTTTGAGTGTGGTCGGAGAAGGCCGACCATCCGTCACAGCCGAGACCGATATGCCCTTTTGTTTTAGACCCGCCCAGCCTCGAATCCGGACAGTTGTACATAACCTTAAAAATATACATACCTGCATTGGGATCGAGGCCACCGTCCGAGAGATTCTCTGGTCTTCTGGCTTTCCGTATCCGCTGCGAGACTGTGACTGGGTGCAACTCTCCCGCTTCATACAATTCACTATCTTCCATAAAATTACTCGCAGACAACATTGTCTTGACCTACCGCGATTCCAACGGTGCATTCGGATAAGTATCTTGTGCCAGACGTTCTTCCACTTCTTTCCCAATTGACAGAATGCAACTCTGGCAGATAGATTGGCGCTGAGCGCCTGCAGGGACGTGTGCCAATCACACATCGGCCACAGCTGCCCAGGGCTTGGCTGCTTGCAGCCTCGAGTTCTAGTTTTTTTGATAGAACATACACAGCACGGGAATACGAACACTTACTTACAGACGCGAGTCCAAGTCCATATGTACACGGCGTGCGCACTTGAGTATCGGAGGAGTGATAAGATGAGCAGGCCAGTTTCGAAGCGACAGCCCGGACGTAAAGGATACAGATACGTCCGCGATGTCGATACGTAGGAGATGGGAGGAACTGCGGAACCGACATAAAGCAACGCTGAATACGTGGCAGAAAAACTCATGAGTGCAGGCGGAGGGGGAAAGAGATGTGAGCCTGTGAATTGCTTGTCGACGCGTATAGCATTATTCGATGTGCATGATATCGAAAGCAAACTGCGCGATTTCTCTTGAGTTGTAAAGAACGCGCTAAGCGGTGTTTCCAAGGAGCGATTCAATTCCAAGGAGTCGTATGTATATTGGCGTAGTCCGGATATTCATGAATGCTCCGGGTTCGGAAGCGAGGGATAAGTAGATCGCAAAACAAACGTTGGGTTTGAGGAAAGGTCAACCAACATGGAGATGTACGCGGAACGTTGCCGATTTGAACTCATTAAGAAAGCCGTCAGACAAAGAACGTCAGCCAGCAAGTCTGTTCGCAGTGTTGAGTCCATCTACGACGGCGACTGCCTGAACACAGCCTGAACATGCAAGGATTTCAAGTTGAGATTGAAGCACGACAGCTTCGAGTTTGCTGCTGATGTAGCGAGCCAGACTGTGTGAAGAAAGATGGCAGACCGGGACAGCCTGGCAGTAGTCTTTCCTTGTCGTGAGTAGAAATCGTAGACAATGTTGAGAGCAGGTTGTGGTTCGGAAGGAAGGCAAAGCGATCAATTCGAATGTCCCGGGCCGAAGCGGTATCTCCCGAGCCCCATCAACTGGAGCCGCCGCTTGAACGTTGAGTTCAACGTTCGACTTGCGCCTTGGCTGGGACACCCTGTACTCGCGACTGAATGGCAACACCTTCGCGCGCTTAGACCATTTGCTCAGAACTGGAAGAATCCAACGCCTTGTTTGGGCGGGGCATCAGCTGTTCAACGCGCCCCGTTGCGTCCATCATCCATGTGTTCACTTCTCCGACGGTCCGGAACCATCTCTCGACATCTTTTATAGTGGGTAGCGTAAAAGAGATCATCCTCGTCCTCAACTCGTCCTTGCGTTTCGGCAAGAAGGATGCTTGGGCAGTCATCATTCGTTGCGCTCTTGTCTGCAGTCTCCGTTGTCTCAGCTGTTAATTGGACCGCGACTCCCTTCCTGCCGCCTTCATATCCTCTTGCCGTGCGCACGCCTTTTCTCTCCACTTGGTTTCCTCAGGGAAAGGGTGCCGCGTTGAACGACGTTTGGCCTCAGTTTTGGAATGGACAGGTGCTGCTCACGTCTGCGACCTTACGTCTGGCTACATGTCTTTTCGTATGATAGACCTTGGGATGGGCCGGATTCGTAACCGTGGACGGGAAAGCGTACAGCTATTTGGGTAATCCCTCGGTGGCTGGCGCAACATTTATCAAGGCCACACAAGTCAGCGCGAAGGTGGATTGAAGAATTTATTCATCTCATGAGCCTACCAATTGAATCTGCGGTACAGTTCACGTCCACGCAAAGCACATTCGTTATGGATGCGGGCGCAGTCCGATTGACTGTCAATTTCCTCAGTCCTGTCGAAGTGAGGCTCTTTGATTAGTCTGAGTGAACGTGAGCCTGAATGTCAATCATTCAGCCAAAGAACCTACTCCATCAATCGATCCCTTTCTCGTATCTTGCCGTCTCTGCAGTCTCCACGGACAAAAAGCGCCACACTGTAGCTATCTACAACGATATCACTGCTGAATGGGTCACCGGCGACACCTCTTTGGCTGCGAATTGGACCACGACTACTGGTTCTGTCGTCAGCCATCAGGTTCAGCTTGTCAACCAAACGCTGTTTGCGGAATTCCCTGGTCAAGGGCAAACTAAGTGTACGACTCTGATTGTCGCCTTCCCATGCGCGCCTTGACATCCTTTGCAGACGGATCCATATATTTTTCCAGCATCAATGTGTGTCCGTGTTCTTTGGTGGGCACAGCGCGATTTCTGACTCGGCAGCTACCCACAGGCCAGTTCTCTCTCGTACCAAACCGGCTCAGACACCGTCGTCCGCGCTCAGTTTATCAACAACGCAGAACTCGCCAATACTCAAGACACTAATTTCCGCGCTGTCAACAACAATTGGCCGGTGTTTGCGTTTGCACATACGATCACTGTCGGCGCCATCCCCTCTACTCCCGTCAAATTCACCATCGGTCAAGTTCGCGATCCAGTAGCCCAATATATCATCGCAGAAAATGTGTACCAAGACAGAAGCTTTTACTGGCGTAGCAAGTACTCATCTGTGTCCGACTTGGTTCGTTCTATGTCCCGTTCATCAGTAATCTTCCATCTCATACTAACAGTGGGGATGTGCCAGATCTCGGATTTCATTCATGCGTACCCTATTGCATTGGCTACCGCATCCATCTTTGACGCTAAGGTGCAACACGACGCCACGTCCAAAGTATCTGCCACATATGCGGGGATTGCGGCCCTAGCTGTACGACAGGCGTTTGGCGCAACTGAGTTGACCATTTCGAAAGCGAACGATGGGAGTTGGAACACCAGCGACATCATGATGTTTATCAAAGGTGCGTCTGTAGTTATTATTACTTAGGTTGCTTCAGACCTCATACTCTGTTCGGCAGAGATTTCTAGTGATGGGGTAAGCCGTTGCCGACATGATTTCGCTGCAGATGCCTCGAACCATGGAATAGAACATGAATACAGTGGATATAATCCAGCCCGCCTGGCCAGTATTCATGTATACCAATCCTACACTCGGCAAGTATCTGTTGAATAGCCTTCTTCAATATCAAGCAACCGGCCTTTATCCGAATCAGTATGCTGTTCACGATCTCGGTGGGCAAGCCTTTTTTACCCCTCACTACTCAACAATAACCCGCGAGATTTCAGGTAGAGAATACCCTTCGGGTTCGTGGAATGTTGCCTTCAGCGCGTAATCATTGTCTTGACTGAATATACAGCCGTCGGGCATAATGCAGGTGACGGTAGGCGTCAATCTGCATTTATCTCAATTCCCTATTCATCAGCATGATGATATAGACGAGAAGATGCCTATTGAAGGCCGAGGCCTCGAGATTCTTTGTCAAGGTGTTCAGCCAAGATCGACTTTTGATTAGAATGTGGAAATATGCTCGTCATGATGCTTGACTACATGCACCGAACCAAAGATAACTCACTGGCAACACGATACGTACGTGCTCAATCTTCGCGAGTCCAACCAGCCAACCCATCGTTACAAAAGTCTGCACTCTTAGATCAATGGGCGAATTACCTCATAGAGAACACATTGTATCCGGAGGATCAATTAGCAACGACTGACTTCTCCGGGTATTGTCATGAAATCTTTCTATTTTTCACTTTGTTCATTCTATACTGGAAGGTCCTTGCCAAACCAAACAAACTTGGCTGTGAAAGGAATTATAGGTATCAAAGCCATGAGTGAAATCTGGAGCACCCTGGGAGATCAAGAGAAGTCGGACAACTACAGCGTCCGTCCCACCATCTTATTTCCCTTCAATTACTGACTGTCTTCTGTTTTTATGTAGTCCGTCGCCACTTCCTATATGGCTACATGGGAACAAGCTGGCATGAGCAGCGACGGAACACATTTACTTCTCGAAGTGTGTAGCGCTCTTCTTTCGACTTCTTCTCGCTGATAACGCTATACGCAGTACCACAATCAAACTCACGATGTTCTGGCATACAATCTCGCTTTTGACAAGCTTTTGAAAACCAATCTCGTCCCGGAGTCAATTATGAAAAAGCGTATGCATTCATATTCTTGTATTTGTGGATCTGCTGCTTAGTGCGAAGTTTAGAATCGGACTATTATGCGAATAATTTTGGTTGGTCTTTCAGACTGAACGAACTTTGGTGTTAAAATTACTAAAACTTCCGGAGATCTCTATGGCTTCCCTATCGACAGTCGGTTAGTGATCGTGCACCCATCGGCCATGCTTCTGACCGCACGATAAATTCACAGCTCGCCTTACGCCTCTGTGATGTGGTCCCTCTGGACGTCAACCACAACTTCAATCGCTGTCCGAGACACTTTCATCTCCAAAATTCACGACTGGTTGACCAGTGGAATAACGAGCATCCCCTTCGGAGACAGATTTCTCGACGATACGGGCGTGTCAAGCGGAAACAGAGCGCGCCCTGTCATTGGTGGGGTGTTTATTCTCGTGAGTGTTACTCTCAAGTCGTTGTGCAGCATTCTCATAAGCTGCGCCATTTAGCTCATCGTGTAAGCAAAAACAATAGACCCAAATCTAGGGTTAGGGTTTGGTCGGGTACAAAGCATGTTTCTGCGCACCCAGTCCCCCAACGCCATTTAACTCGAAATACGACGGACAAAAGTTCCAACCGGATACCCCAATCATGGTTCTATCATTGCTCGCAGCGTTCAAAAATACATCTTAGACTATGGAAACAACACAACAATCAGACCAGCCTATCGGCCGGCCTTCTTGGCAGCAGCTTTGTCTTTTTCGCGCTTCGTGAACAGTTTATGTCGCGGGGGCAGTTGCTGTGCCAATTTCTTATTGGCTGACTTGTTTTGCTCCACATACGACATATGTGCGCCGCCACTAAGTGCTGTTAACGATCCAGTCGTGCGCTGTGTGCCGGGCATGCGAGGTACCCGTCCGAAGTCTTTCGAAGTGACCGTCCCTGCGAGGTCTCCCTCTCCAGCGCGTACATCACTGCCCAAGTCCGCTTCGCTCTCGCTTGCCAATAACACTGACTGCACAAGCTCGATCTGCTCATCGCGCGTGCGATACACCAGATCCTCCATCTTGTCCAACCCATCGAGATGTGTGATCACCTTGAATGCGTATCCCTGGTCAATGAGAAACTGCTGTCGCTTGGTGCTATAGAACATCTCTTGTGTGTCCTTTGACACCAGTGAGTAAAAGAACGCATTGAAGCCTTCGTCATTTCGACGTTTGGCCCGTAAGATACGGCCTGACATGGGTCTCAGCAAATTAACGAATCAGTGCGATGTGAGAAAGTCATACCGAGTCGTTGGGCCTCTTGCCGTCGCGAACCAAAGTGGGAAGAAATCTGAATTAAACAAGTCGCTTCGGGTAGGTCGATTGACGTGTCTCCGACCTTGAAAGCTGAGTATGTGATTATTTAAAAGTTCGCGAAACCTACTTTGGACAGGAATATTGTGTTGACTTGAGGACTGTGCTGGAACCAGGAAAGAATACGCATCCGCTCGACCTGACCAGTCCCACCATGAATGTATAGCTTGCCGAGTCGTTTTGCATACGCCTGCGAGTATCAGCACATATATGAATTGTGCCCGACGAAACCAACCTCTAAAGCATATACGTTGTCCGAAAACACGATGACCTTGTCACCGCGGTCCTCGTGATATTTGATAAGGAATTGGCAAGCCTGGAACTTGTTGGGATTCATGCAATATAATAGCATCCGTTTGCGATTTTGAATTCTCAGATATTGGCGGTAGAACTCTGGCGTCATGGGACACCACACTTCAGCGCACTGTGAAATCGTCAGAGAAGAGAAAGTGACGACATGGCTTCTTTCCGACCTGTACGTTCGCAATGTGACCTTTTGCAGCGAGGTCCCTAGGAAAATTGTGAGCTCCCAATATGACAATGATTGTTGATGTAGCGAACGTACATCCAGTTTGCCTCATACAACTTCGGCCCAATCATGTAATTCAGATCCGCAATCTTATCGTCCTCCCGAACAAGTGTGGCGGTGAGACCGAGTTTCGAATGCGCCTTGATTGTGGTGACAACACGACGAAACATCGCCGCTGGGACGACGTGCACCTCGTCAAGTAGGATGAAGCCCCATTCACGGGAGGTGAGAAACTCCATCATCTTCTTCGACTCGTGTGATCGGTTGGACGTGTTCGCCACCATAGAGTAAGTGGATACGACGATGCCACTATCGCCGGCAAACTATTCAGATGTTAGAAATTGAATACATATCTGCATCTGCCCAACAACGCGCACCCTCTCTTTCTGGTCTGCAGTGAAGACGGCAATCTGCTTGTCCGTGACGTTCGACCATTGCATGAACTGTTGTTTCCACTGCATCACGGACACTCTGCGTAGCTGATTTATACGCGATGTATATAAGCGTGAAGAGAAAGCTTACGAGGAGGTGCAGAGCACTAAACACGACTTCTTGATTGTACAAGCCGCCGTGATACCGACAAGGGTTTTCCCCGCACCACAGGGCAGGACGATGATCCCAGAGCGGGCACGCCTGTACACAAAAAAAGAGTGAGTTCCCATGGGCTGCAACGCCGCTTGGTCAATACCCATTCCCAAACATCTTGCTCAGACTCGTTTCTTGATACGGCCGAATGACGGTGGCAGGTTTGAGATCGATCTCGAGATTGGCGTTCACTGTGTCATTTCGGAAATCGTACTCCTCGAGCATGGGGTATTCGAGTTCGTTGCATCGTTTCTTAACATCCTGCGGCAATTTAAGCGCTATACGAACTGAATCCTAAGACCGGGCTCACGTCGATTTTAGCGTCATTGATCTCGAACGCGTGAACGTTCTCGTCATCTTCGTCGATTTCATCTATGTACAGCAATGATTCAGCGATCATCAAATGAAAGAAATAATCAATTGGCAGACCTCCTTCAACACCCACCACCGAAGTAAAAAGATCCGCATCAGAGTTCCCCGTCGTCGCAGGTTTGCCGTCATCTTTCTTCTTTTCCGCCTCTTTGGCGGTGCCAGGAATAACCAGATTACCCTTAACAGGAGCTTTGGAGGTGGTGAAAGTCGCGGCTTTGATGCTATTATCGGCCTGGACAGTCATCAGACGAGCCTCGCGAATGACCCTGTCTTTGAGAAGTAATTGGAGGGTCTCAGGGTGGCTAGATTCAACGAAATATTTGTTGTGCTTCAAAACCAGTTTGACTTTGCCGTAGCTCAAAGTGCGTTCGCGGATGAAGGCGATTATAGAGTCAGGAACAGGAACCTTATTTTCGATGGTCAGCATCGACAGCTCTCAATTATTGTTCCATGAAGGACCGACCTTGGATAATCGGTTCAATACCTTGGGTGGATGTTCAGTGCGGTACTCGACTAACACAAGATCAAACGAACTTCGATGATATCCTCCGTTTGTAGACCAACCGACACAGCGGCGTATAGTGAATATGAAGTGAGTTTGTATTCGTGGATGAAGGCCGGTCTACAAACAGGGTGTTCGTAGCTACGTTACGTGGGGTTGCACAAAGTGCCCACCTGCTGACTGGTTCGCTGATAGCAGTCAGAAAGTCTTGCGCCTGCTCCGCGATGGGAGAGAACGCTTCGAGAATGATGTGCCCGTCCTCTGGGCTAATCCACAGTGGACGGGACGCGTGGTCGGGCTTCAGATGGAGCCATGAGAAGTCTTGATCCATGAAAATGTGTGACACAAGGCTGTCTTGCAGGCGCCGATGTTGCTCGAGAGATGAAAGGCTTGTCGGCTCTATTTCCTTTGTACGACGTTCTTGCGCCAGCTTACGCGTCAGCGCACTAAAGTTGATAGTGGCACTGCGGGGAACAAGACTCGTTTCAGGTGGTGAGGGCGGAATGGCGTCTTCCTCATTGTAGTCTATGTCAATGTCCTCCTGTTCGTCGATTCTGGCCCGCTTTGAGGGATGTTCCGAAGGCCCGGCTGCACCAAGGTTTACTGGATGCTAGATAGCTGAAGAACAGAACAAACCTTCAGCATTGCGCTTCTCCGACATGGAGGTTGAAGTAGAAGGGAGAGTCAACAAAGAGTCATGAAGACCAGCGGCTCCCAGCCTTTGACCGCTCCCGTTGTGACATTTTAATCGCCAGGCCGTGACGTGACAGCGTGACGCCTCTCACTTGATCTTGACTCTCATCGTCTAACGCCCTGCCAACGTCTCGCTCACTCATTTCTTGATCTTCTTGGTTAGTTTCTGCGATGTGGAGACCTGCAACTCGTCAAATAACTGGCACAAACGATGGTATGCTTCTTATCTTCGTCCTCGCCAGGTTTTTCTAATACTTTTTTCTCTTGCAGTTCCTCTCGGCCAGCGCCGCCGTTTTGGTCCCGCCCCAACAGAGGAAGCTGCTCCGCCTCAGCTCGCACAACCCTCCCCCTCTGCCTACCCGCGTCCTCAAAATGACAGTCCGAAGAGAGGTCGGGATGACTCTCCCATAAACGGCGATGCGAAAGGTAAGCCTCTAACACGTTGCAGCGACCTCGAGGCCAGTTCATCGACGAACGATACTCTTCATTTTCGCGACCACTGTCCCTTTTGACATGTCCAACCTACAACTTAGACTAACACTAACCCGCTTACTAACACTAACTCATTCTCTTCGCATTTTCCCTCGCCCAGTTGATCCCAATGCTCCGCGCAAACGCCGTAGTCGCTGGGGAGATGCCTCGACTGAGATTCCTGGACTGCCCACCGCCATCTCCGCTACTGGTGTCTCACAGGCCCAGCTCGATAACTATGCTATCCACCTTCGTCTCGAGGAAATTAATCGCAAGTTGAGATTGAATGACTTTGTTCCGCCTGAGCGTGAACGGTGAGTCACGACTTGTGTTCCGTATTACATTCGTCCAATCATAATTTTTCAGGTCGCCTTCTCCCCCTCCAACCTATGATGCGCACGGTCGCCGGACAAACACTCGCGAGGTCCGCTACCGCAAGAAATTGGAAGACGAGCGCATTAGACTGGTTGACAAAGCTATGAAGAACGACCCCAATTTCCGCCCTCCAGTCGAGTACCATCAGCAAAAGCGCTCGCAGCGTCCTTCCGAACGCGTGTACATTCCTGTCAAGGAATTTCCGGAGATCAACTTCTTTGGTCTACTCGTCGGACCTCGTGGCAACAGTCTGAAGAAGATGGAGCGGGAGAGTGGGGCGAAAATCAGTATTCGTGGCAAGGGCAGTGTAAAGGAGGGAAAAGCTCGTCCGGACCAATACGCCGACGATGCTGAGGAGGACCTCCACTGTTTGGTTCTTGCAGAATCGGAGGACAAGGTTTCCGCTTGTGTCAAGATGATAAATAGGGTCATCGAGACAGTAAGTTTTGCCTGACTATCATATACGTCCAATTCACACATTCGCAGGCGGCGTCCACACCCGAAGGCCAGAATGACCACAAGCGCAACCAGCTCAGGGAACTTGCTGCCCTGAACGGTACTCTTCGCGATGATGAAAACCAAATTTGCAAAAACTGCGGCGGAGTTGGGCATCGCCAATATGACTGTCCCGAGCAGAAAAATTACACGGCCAACATCGTCTGTCATATTTGTGGCAGCGCTGGACACATGGCGCGCGATTGCACGCAGAACAAAAATCCCAATGCCATGAATAGTATGAACGGCCCTAGCACCCCACAAAACGGTCGTGTCTTTGATTCGGAGTACGCAAACCTGATGGCGGAGCTTGGAGAGACTCCCGGTGGTGCTGGTGCTGGTGCTCCTGCAGCTGGCGGACAGACTTGGTCGGCTCCAGCGGATATCACGGGTGGTGGATCGAGCATCCCTCCATGGCGTCGTCCGGAGGTTTGGCAGGCTCCGGCCAATCAGCAGCAGGCCAACAATGGTTATCGCCCTCCTCAGGCTGGGTATGGTGGTTATGGGCAGCAGGGTTCGGCTTGGGCAGGTTATCAAGGCGGAGGGTACCCCCAACAGCAGTCGCAAGACTACAATTATGCGTCATACTACCAAGGGCAATATGCGCAACAGCAAGCCAGCTAATTCCCCTAATATTCGATTCCGAAAATTAACCTCCTCATCTTCTGTTTCGATTCCGATTTCTAACGCTCAGAAAACACCCACTAAACCCACACTTCCGCGAAATGATCTCGTTTTTCTCACATACATAGCCCAGATGTTCCTCATTCGACGCCGCTGCACCCACCACGTCACCTCATCATCTTGCGCACAACATCCCTGGCAACGACTTGTCGATGGAGGGCAGTTCAGCAAGCAGGTGTACGTATGTAACAACTGGGGTTTATTCGAAGGGTGTAGGCTCTACTCATGTGCCCACTAACTCTTCACAGGCAGTCGTAGTATCTCTTTGTCTGTTTATGTCTCGTATTGTAGAATTGAAAAAAAAATGTGTTCGAAAGAAATGTCCTTGTCAGGATCGGAGTCGGACCTCGTGATCTTCGATTCTCAGTTCGAACCACAACTTCACCGCAAAGACCACTATGACTCGACCGCGTTTCGAGCCATCGCCCTGCTCAGACTTATCGAACCACCACGCTCTTGGCTCTGAGTGGCTACCATTGGTTTCTGCTCCTGCGGATTTCCCCGTCGAACTTGTCAGTCGTGCCCAAGCGTCGCAGCTCGTCCTGTAATATGCATGCAAACAGTTTGAATCTGCTGTCGACCAATTGATCCACCATCCAGAGTACAACTCAACGCTCATACTGAGAGCAGAGGTGGTCGACGACAGTACCTCAGATTTTCCCGCATCCGTCCCTACCTTGAAAGGCTTTCAGTCGCTTCGCAATGTGCATAGGCGTCTGCTTCCTCGTCGACCCGAACGCGACGGAGCACTGGAACAGAATTGTACTATCTATGCCTCCGATTCCGTTGCAGACACCCTTGTTCTAACTCCTTTGCTCCCGCCTGGGGGTTCGTTGCCGTACTACCATCCTTCAATTGCGCACCTTGCATTCCGATACATCACCACCACGACGCCCCCTACCATCCGTATCGAGGTCATCCGTTTATCCAATGACGATGGTGCTGTGGACCCTGGCTCGCGTCTGTACCGGACTTGTTTATCTCTGCTCGATACGTTGCATCGGTATGGATGGGGTGCCCTGACGAACTACCAAAAACGCGTACACCACGATCGCATTGTTCCACGAGAGTCATACCAGGATCTCTATCTGATCATGCGGGAACGTTTCAAGGGTCTTGTCGATACTTGGGTCGAAAGCACAGATCCTCTCAAGCATGTTTTTGAAGTGAGTTTTAAATGACTCTGGCACACATGATGCAGTATCTGAGTACACGCACAGGACATTGGAATAGCAACGTTTCTCATCTTGTTATGGAAGGAGATGTATCCCCCTCTACCAGTCTCCGATCTCCGTCCGGATGAACCGTGGAGAAGCTGGGGCCGCCCCCTTCCTGGCTTTCTCGATTTTGGGTCGGTTACACTCAAAATCTTCGCGGAAATTTACCGAATTTGGATCTCAGATGCGGAAATGGTCTATTGACCCACATCCTTCTTTCCTGTGGTTACACAGGCTGTGGTATCGATTTACGCGCGCGTGCTTCATGGAGCAATTACCCTCCAGACACCCAGGCCCATCTTATTGTTGACGCGTTCGATCCACGCACCCTGGCGACTGACGCTGAACCCAACATTTACACGACGCACGGGCAGTTCATCATTGCAAACCATGCTGATGAGCTCACACCTTGGGCGCCTGTCCTTGCAACCCGAAGCTATGCTAGCGGGTTTCTGAGTATCCCATGTTGCTCGTGGACGTTTGACTCGCGCTTTCAGCGCGGGATGGCGCCTGCGGTTGGAGGGGCCGATGGAACACCGTCTTCGACGTTTGTGCAGCAGCTGAATCTTGGAGCGGATAGTGGTAATACGTCGGGGTACGTGCAATATCGCATCTGGCTGGCACAGCTGCAGGAACAATGCGGGTGGGAGGTAGAGTGTGAGGTTCTGAGGATACCCAGCACACGGAATTGGGCTCTCATAGGTATTTTTTGCGAATTCCCTTCTTCAATCATGCCGATGCTGAGTGGTCGTCGAAATAGGGAGACGGAAAAAGGGTGGTGAAGATGGTGCTGAGGCTAATGTTGACACTATTTTGCAAGGGGTTTTGGATCGCGGAATTTTCAAGGCGCGGACGCCCGAAGGCAAGGCGGGGAAGGAGCACTAGAATGACGGGAAGCCTCGCACAACAAAACGGTAATCGGTATTTTTAACTGGTCCAGGAAATTGTAGGTCAAGACGCCAGTGTCAATGGGTCCTTGGACTCGGATGAGTACTACGGATAAGACTCAGGATAATATCTTTCAGTTAGATCCTTTTTAGCGTAGTCGAGTTGGCGACTTTTCATCTTGCACTTCGTAGCGCCCAAATATTGTAATTAGATTCATGAGTCAGCAGCGTTTGGTGCTATTACGTGATCGTCGGCACCTTTCTCTTTGCCAACTCGACGCGTCTTTCGAACGGACTCTGTCCTAGGGCCTTTTCCCTTGTGCTCAGTGACGACGATCTTTCAACCTTGAATATGGCATGTCCCTTGTAGAATGAAAGAAAGGCTCTGTTTCCTTATTGTGAATTCGAAGATCATTCCCGTCCGGTGTTTTTCTTGTGGAAAAGTAATTGGAGACAAATGGAACGCATATCTCGACCTCTTATCGCGGGACATGAGCGAAGGGTCAGTCTAGCCAGTTCCTCGATTCACGGTTCTCATGCGCCGTCGCAAGTGATGCACTGGATGAGTTACAGCTCAAGAGATATTGCTGTCGTCGAATGGTTTTGACTCATGTCGACCTCATCGAAAAGCTACTGCATTACAACCGTGCGTCTCGTTGTTCATTGCGCTCAGGAAGTCTTTAACGGAGCTGCCTCATTAGCCATGGAGAGAACTAAGGACAAGGGCAATGCTTGAGTGCCAACCGTAGCTTGCGCCAAAGTCCTTCACGACTCCTACTGTATTCCTAGCTCCGACGTGTACCTTTGGCCCGCCCTACCATTCACTCCATTGTTAGACGAACTGCTTGCCCCTACTGGGTAATGTTGCCATTCCGTCCTTTCACTAGACAGTAACCTACTAGTAGACTTGTAGACTTTGGTTGATCTTCGAGAGTTGGAGGATTCGATCGGTCGACGAACAGGGCGTTGTTCATTCCGTCATAGAGTGGAAAAAGTGCAATAGTATACGTAGCGTTGTACAGGTCGTTTTGGTCAAGTGGTGGTATGATAGAAAATTTCTTGGAGGGAAGTTCGCTTCGGAATCGGATCAGTGGCTGTGATGCAGTACCATGCTGCCAAACAGAGTAAAATACTCGCCAACAAGCTAACCTCCAAAATCCGTCGTCCTCCACAGACCTCAAGAAATCCAAAATGAGCTCGGCCGTAAGTATCTCTTGCTGTTGCATCTATCTTCCTTCCTGCTGCATTGTTGCCTCCCAATCTGTGTATTCTGGCGCCTCCAACGCACCATCCGGAAATCACCATCTTGTGTTCATACTTTTTCAATACCCACTCTGAGCGCGAATTTCTTCAATTAGGACTCTACCTTCAAGCGCTTCGTCGAGGTCGGACGCGGTGCGTCGTTTGCAAAGCTTTCCTGACTATAGATTGCTGAATTCAATACAGTGGTCCTCCTCAAATCCGGCCCGTTCTCTGGTAAAATCGCGGTCATTGCTGAAATCATCGACCACAACCGCGTGCGTGTTGGATCCGTGCTATGCTTCCGCAGCTCCTCATCTCGTTCGTCTCTTTCCAGGCAATAATCGACGGGCCCACCACTGGTGTTACACGGCAATCCTACCCTTACAAGCACCTCACGTTAACGCCCCTCACCCTCACCAAACTGCCCCGCGGAGCCGGCTCAGGTGTCATCAAGAAGCAGATCGAGAAGGAGGCGATCGTAGACAAGTGGGACAAGTCGAGCTGGGCCCAAAAACGCGCCGCGACGGAGAAACGGCGCAGTCTCAACGACTTTGGCCGGTTCGGTGTTATGCTCGCCAAGAAGGCACGGAGAGACGCTGTGCGCAAATCGGTGTTCAAGGCAAAGAAGTCGACGTGAGCGTCGGTTTTTTGTTCTTGCATTGCGCGGCTGGCGACGGGTACTGTGGGCACGATTGTTCTGTATGCATCTTCGAATATGACATGCTCTATGCTCTCAGTGCATATATGTGGACCCGACAACACGATAAATATATTATACTGTCGACGATTTCTTTCGCTTCTTCTTTTTTCTCGCTTTCGATGCTAATCCCTCTGTGGCTACGTCGTCGCCGCCTGATTGCTCGGCCTTTCGTTTCTGAGCAGACGGGACGGATTGTCGCACGAAACACGATACGAAAAACCCATTCGTCGCGTCCTCGCCTGGGGAACACCGCATGACAGACATTGCAGTCTCTAGCACGAATGATTTACCGAGTTGAGCGCGACTAGGGCGAAGGAGAGGATCTACCTGGTTCAGCAAACTCTTCTGGTATTCCTCGTCGTGGCCAGCTTGGTATAACATCCTCCTTCGCTGCTAGCTGGAATGGTCCCGCTATAGCCTCGTCGGAAGACAGCGCAGCGCGTACCACACGCTCGTTCTCAGTTGCGTGAATGCTGCAAGTGGAGTATACAATTCGCGACACTTTGGGGACTAGAGAGACGGTGTGAGTGGTGTAAGTTTCGGCGCTGAACAAACGCACATTTCATGGCATGTCTAATCATCATGAGTTGGAAAGATGCTAGCTTGTTCAATCGTTCGTCCTCCGACTCCTGGTTTTCCTCCTCTGCAAGACATGTCAGTTGTGATGACCCGCGGTAGGCCTTGGACGTGCCTGTTTCGAGGAGGTGATCAAGGCGATTGACGATTCCAGAGCCGCTACACGACGGGTCAAGCAAACTGAAACAGTGTTAATAAAGTTATTGCAGGCATAATAAGGGACAAACAAACATGTGCGTTACATTGGCGAACTTCGCATCCAGAGGATCGACGGTGAGGAAATCTGAATTTGTGGGCTCTACATTGGTGCAGCCAGCTTTGGACACCATCATCGTCAGAGTGCCGAACCGTTTACGGTCACGCTCGAAGGCATACAACTGCTAACAAGTCAGTGAGGAAGTAGGAATTGGGTTCAATTTTTACTTTGCCCTTGTTCTGCATCAGCGCGCTGAGATGCGTCGTTTTGTTACCAGGTGCAGCAGTTGCATCGATGACAACAGCGTCTTTCCGAGCTGGGGGCGCGAGGACGACGGCGGGAAAACACGAAGCTTTGTCCTGTAGGATGAGCTTGCCGGATTTATACGCGGAGTCGTCGTGGAAGGTGGTTTGTGCGGGGAAGAGGAGGAGATTGGGTACGTGTTTGTCTCGAGAAAATGATTTACTGGTGTTGACGGTCAGCTAGCTTACCAGACGAGGGGGAGAAAATACTGGGCACATCGAGACGAGAGAGTCATCAAGGGTGAAACCTTGAGAGACAAGATATTGGATTGCGTCCTCGAGAGACCACTTAGCAGTGTTAACCCGCACGTAGCGCGGAATTTGAGCTAAGGCAGATAAGATAGGTGAAGGGACAATTTAAGTGGGAAGGACACACCTGCACGCGCATCGCCGTTCTGCGCAAGGTCATCATTGGAGCGAGCACCACGCTTGATCTTTATTTTCTGAAATTCGCCATGAAGGCGGGTTTTATGTCGTAGAATGGCTTGCTTGATAGGACCGTCACCAGCTTGAATTCCTTTAGCAAGAAGGACGTCGTGAACAAGAACAAGGGCTAAATTCATGGACGTAAGCTTCTTGCGTTCCTCTTTCATGAGCTTTGCCTCTTGTATGACATCCAGCAAAACAGCTTTGACTGCAACCAGTGTTCAGCGGCCAGTGATGACTATGGCCGGCGTGGGGCACATACACTTGAGGGTCTCAATGACGAGCGCGGCGGTACGTTTTCTGTCCTTTTCAGGGAGAGTCGTGAGGATTCCCTTGATCGAACCTTGCTTGGCCTCGAGGCGGTCCAGTGTGTTTGCGGCGGTAAAATATAGATTCATGAATTCTACATACGTGTACAAGAGTTAGAGATGATTCAAGACGGCCGTGAAGAGACGTGCGATCCAAAGGCTGGTGAGATATGTCTGAATCACTGAAAGAAGAGTCAGCACATTGAGCGAATAAAAGAGAAGGGAGAAGAATCAGTCCAAGTGTGTCGTCAACCGAGAAGAACTCGTTAGACAATGTAGATAAATTGAAAAGGCATCATGAAATGGACAAAGGAAAGGATACTCACAACCCATTCACCAAAGGACTGTCGAGGCGAGATGATGGTGGAAAGAAGTTTTGACAGGCTCACGTGTTGACGCGCGCCTTTTTACGCTCCTTTACGCCGCTCGCCATAAAGTAAAGTTCTCGGAGCCTATTCGCGAAATTGGTTAACGGCCTTGCCAGTGCCCGTCGAGACAGATCTCTACGATCTTCTCGGTATTTCTCCCGATGCTACTGAAGGTATGCCGCGAATAATTCGCTCTCTAACAGGCTCTCATCTCGTTAATGAACCAGCTCAAATAAAAAAGGCCTACCACCAGAAGGTGCCTTTACTCGTCCATGAACGGTCTATTATGTATATCTCACTCTGAGGAAGGCCAGGGAACATCATCCAGTACGTCGGTGTTGTGGTTCTCATACATGTATGCATCTGAAATAATTTCGTATAGGACAAGGCAATCTCGCATCCTGGCCACATTTCCTCTGCGCTGACTCTCTTTGCAGAATATCAATAATCCCGAAGCAAGCCAAAAATTTCAAGAACTGCAAGCGGCGTAAGTCGCGGTTACTTGGCTCACAGACGAATTATTGACTGAGTTCACAGCTATGAGACTCTAAGCGACCCACAACTGCGGCACATCTACGACGTAAATGGGATAGATGGCTTAACGGGCTCCAGCGGAATGGGGGGCGTCGATCCTGCGGACATCTTTGCCTCGTTTTTCGGGGCTGCCGGAGGCGGAGGCGGTATGCATTTCGGATTCGACTTTGGGCCTGGCCCTAGTCGCCGGCGAGGCAAAGGTCAAGATACCGTGATACCCCACGCCGTCACATTGGAGGAGCTTTACAGTGGGAAGACGTTGAAATTGAATTTGGAGAAGGAGGCTGTTTGCGGGACATGTAAAGGGTATGGAACAACATTCGCTTTCCGGAGAGAGAACCTGAGTTTTCCTACCAGGTCGGGAGCCCGGGGTAGCGCGAAACCCAAAGAATGTGGAACTTGTGATGGCAAAGGGTGGACAACAGCGCAAACGCATGTTAGTTGGCCTCTCGCTTGCCTGATGTTCACTCATCCTTCGGCAGCACGGCTCACACTTGGCTGCTTCAAGAGTAGCATGCACGGGTTGCCATGGGACAGGTCAGAGACTCAAGGAAAAAGACAGGTAATAATTGCAATATACGGCCTTGAACATTCCGTTAACCTGCTCGTAGGTGTAAAAAATGCAAGGGCGAAAAGACCGTGAAAGAGAAAAATAGACAGGAGGTCGTCATCGAACCAGGCATGACAGACAAACAGCGTATAATTCTGGCTGGTGCGGGTGATGAAGAGGTAAGTCGCGGAACCTCGATTCCTGTGCGACGTTAAACTTGATGTTTGCTCTGTTTAGCCTGGAACGCCGGCTGGCGACGTGATTTTCGTCCTACGGTTAACGCCTCACGAATCTTTCGAACGATCAGGGAACGACCTTCTTACCAATGTTACGATAACTCTGTCGGAGGCTCTATTCGGCTTTTCGCGAATATTGATCACACACCTGGATGGGCGGGGCGTACAAGTGACGAGTCCGCCGGGCAAAATTATCAAACCTTCCGACACAATAATTCTCCGGGGAGAGGGCATGCCGGTGCATAAACAGCCAAACAACAAAGGCGATCTCTATCTCACATTCACGATCGAAATGCCTGACGAGGAATGGTTAAAAACCGTGGATCAAAAGGTAGGCCTGCTTTCACAAATTTACAACTCCCTTTTGCTCATTTTCTGCGCAAAACAGACGCTACTGTCGCTAATACCTCCCAAAAAAGCTGATCTCGAGCCGCGACCTGCGGTAGTGTCCACGGCGGCATTCGAAGAGGCTGATATTGAGGAAGTGCGTGAACGGTATTTCCCGGCTGGAAAGGATTTCTTTGACCGCGCCTTTGCTTCCCAGTTTGGTGACAGCGATTTGGATTGGGAAGACGAGGACGAGGACGGCGATGAGGACGAGGGGTTCGATGATGGGGAGGAGCCTGAGTGTCGCCCCCAATGATATGTTCTCTCGTTGGATTCGTTGCGGATTTCTCTCCTTCCATGCATCTACACATCATCCTAGTTTTTAAACCCCAATCCCTACTGATTTAATACACCTAAGTTTGAGAGGCGCTAAGGAGATTCACCGTCGTAACGAGTTCTTGAGTTTAAGGCGCAAGAGACTAGGTGCCGGGGCTTTCGGGCCGCCCTCCCATGCTTACTTATGACCATGACGTTCCAATTCGCTGCAGCAGCACCTCAACATGCTTGGACTCTCACTCTCAGAGAAGATACTCTACTGCGCCCTTCTGAGCTGCCATTGGGCTTTGACGGTGCACTCAGCGACCACCGCTCGAGTCCTTGTGTACACCGCGACTCGAGGGTTCCGTCACGATTCAATTCCAACTGCCTTGGCAGCCTTGAACAAGACCGGCCAGTCGATTAACGTCGTGTTCGAAAACACCGAGGATTCGAGCCAATTCAATGATGGCAATCTGGCTAACTTCGACGCAATCATGTTTGTGAGCACAACGGGCGAAGGTTTGTTGATCGGGCGTATGCCTTCAAGTTTGTCTCTGTGTCTGAAGAAGTGAATACCTAGTTCTCGACGACTCTGGAAAGGCTGCGTTTCAGAAATATCTGAATCTTGGAGGCAACTTTGTCGTCAGTATCTTGCGTAGATTGTCTCCGCCAAAATCCGATGTCTATGTCTGGCCAGGGCGTTCACTCCTCGTCCGACAGTCTGGTCAACACTACCTTTTACGGTCAAGAACTTGGTTGGTCCGCTATCTCGAGTCGTTTGCAAGCTCTTGTTCATCTCGTTCGTCACTAGGCGCCATCTTTGATTACCATCCAGCTCTGCAAAACGCTGTGAGTATCTCAGTTCACCATGACTTCTGTCGCGATTTAGTCAAGCGCGCAGACAGTGGATGTACAGGCATCACATCCAAGTACCAGCATGCTTCCTGCGCAGTGGCATATACAGGAAGAGATGTATGCAATCAACTGATTTTGCGACATATCGTAGTATTCATTTTTTGCGCCGCGGTTGCAGGTACAACTTCAAGTCCGACCCACGGGCTGTGGGCGCTGTGGTAGTGCTCTCTGCTAATGAATCGAGTTACGTCGGTCAGGCCCTCCAAGTAACTATTTTCTTCGCCGCATTTCCTTATGGTTGTTAGACGATGGAACTCGTAAATTCGATCAAGGAACTCCACATCCCTCTGGTGAGGATGAAATAGTCTGAAAGATCCAGGACGACTATTATAACAACGACAGCTTGGTTCCAGGAGCATGGAGCTGGCGTCGAGAGCGGCCAAACTGCCGGTCGTAGTTTCTACACAAGGTTAAAGTCGATCTCCTCGAATATATCACCTGCTAACCCTTGTTAAACGCAACAAAACAGCCTTGGACATCTGAATGAAACCTGGAATGTATGTCTCCCGACACACTAGACGTTATGTCCGTTTAAATTATCTTTCGCTCTAGGATCCTCTCTTCATGGCGCACGTAACGGGTGATTATCGCATTCAGTTTGCTTTGAAGCACTGTTGAGTGCTCGTCTCCCTAGGTGGTCTCACATGGGCACTGCAATCCAATACAACGAGAGCGTTTAATTCTTCTGCCTCAGTAGGAAACTCAGGCTCTACCACCAATCCAAGTTCCACGAGCCCTTCTTCCCCGGGCTCATCTAACGGGTACGCTTTCAGCTCTGTTAACACGTATAGCTAATGTTCTCTCAGATCGTCAGGTGCGGTGGGTACGATGAGCTCTGTAACTTTGTGTCGGGTACTGCTGGCCGTCGGATTCCTGTGGTCCTTGTATGCACGATAAATCATCGAACAGTTCATGTACCTGTAAAAATGGACAATGTGTTATACCCTAACTGTTAAGGAACAAGCGTCGCTCGCTGCACTTTGAGTGTGACCCTGAACCATGTTTTTCTTTTCTTGTTGTTGTTGTCTCGCATAATTGTGGCTGAGGGCCGGACAATATCCTCAAGTCAAGGTCACAAAGCATTCAGCTCGAGCAGATCATTTCATTTCTTGCATCGCAAGGACTGGCCCGACGCCGCGCCACTACGATGTATTGGAAAACTACGCAGCTGCGACTGATCGCGATACGATAGTAGTAGTTTTCAATCGCGTTTGCATCTTGATGCCGCATCCGTTCCCGATAAACGAAGAGATGGCTGCCCAGTATTCAAGGCGATTTTGTTCGAGACAGTGAATTCAGCCGATCTCATGCTCAGCAAGAAGCTAACGACACTCGATGAGTCGCAAGAACGACAAAGATTAAATGCAGCACGAATAATCACCATGTTGGGTATACCACTCGATATGGGGTAGTTGTGCTTGCAATTGGGGCAGATCATGACGCCTTCCTCGACGTGAATCTGAAGTAGAAGTGATTGAGCAAAGCGCCAGCAGGAAACTCATTGCGCACTTCAAGCAGGACATGGTGGAGGGTATGTAAGAAATCATCATCGAGCGTCTCCGGTTGCATCTCCGGTAGGGAGGTGTCTCCCAGCTTACGCGGGGGGTTAGTATATATGTTTTGAAATTGGCCGATTCATGCACCTCGCGTGCTGCACCCACTAACGCCGTCCATTCGATTTTTGGAACGAAACCTCTCAAAAAGTCTGGATTGAATTCACTCTGGCGAACGACGACCTGTACGTCCTTGAATTCCAAGGGGAAGTTGTTTGAAGTGCATCCTTTAACGTGGCAGGCGAGTAAGTTGTGCGTTATGAGTCGCACCATGGTGGTCAAGAAATGAGAATTAGCCAAATGCGTCAAAATATTCTCATTGTAGAATGCGACCTCCATCTCCCTCCATTCCCGAGAAGGAATTCCTTTTCGCAGCTTTGAAACAGTCCTTACGTCTCGATGGCCGTTCCTCTCTTGAACTACGGCCTCCAATTCTCAGTTTTGGTCCTGAACTCGGCTGGGTCGAATGTGCACTAGGCAAAACGCGGTATGACGCGTCGAAACTCGGCGTATAGTATCAAACTAAAGCAATCGACTACCCCATCTTGCAATACGACAGAGTAGTCGCGCATGTTGAAGCAAAAATGGTGAAACCTCCACCGGAAAGACCTTTCGAAGGCATGATCACCATACACTCTGAAATATCGCCTATGGCCTCCAGTGAATACGAAGTTGGTCGGTAGGTAGGAATCTCAGCCTTTTCGTACTCGTGTATTGACCGTCTTCGAGTCCTTCCGAAGAGGAAATCACCATAACGCGAATGCTTGACAAAGTCTTACGGCGGAGCGATGCTGTCGACAAGGAATCGCTGTGTGTTCTGGCTGGTCAAAGGGTCCGCCTTTCTACTACCTCTGCGTTCATTGTTAATTTTTTCTAGGTATGGCATCTACGATTAACTCTACATTTTTTGGCGGATGCAGGAAATATGCTCGATTGTGCCTGCCTTGCAGGAATCGTGGCCTTGAAGCACTTCCGCAGACCTGACGTCGAGGTTATTGGCGATGAAGTGACAACAGTACGCATAGTTTCCGTATATCATTGCGAATCCCCCTGATATCATTTTATGTTAGCATCCTGCGTCCGAACGGGCACCAATTCCACTCTCACTACACCACACCCCGTTTTGCCTCACCTTCGCCTTCTTCCCTGGTTCTGAGACAGCCCCCGTCCTCGATCCCTCTCAGCTTGAACAACGACTAAGTGTGGGGCTGATGTCTGTCGCACTGAATGCACAAAAGGAACTATGCGTTGTTCAGAAATTGGGTGGTGTCCCTTTGAGCATGGATGAGGTATTACGAATCATCGACGTAGCTGTAGTCAAGGCCAAAGAGTTGGACCAATTGGTAGAAGAACAATTGAAGCAAGACTGGCTCGGGCGCAATGTTGAACTAATATAACAAGTTTTGCGGAAATCACATTAGACTGAGGACTTGAAGATACAGTGATTAATGGCTATGAATACAGAAAATTGTCCATCGCATGATATAGTCCGTTCCATCCCGTTACCCGACGTGAAGGGGAAATCATCAGAAAACCGTAAAGAAAAAATTAGATGGCTTTCGCCAAGGACATAGTGTTGTCTTCGACGTTGGTCGAAAAATAGACTGACTTGAGGAAAGTGTCGCCCACCTACGGCGATTGTTGAGCGACATCGTCGATGGAATTGATCGAGCACTCACCAAGAACTTGTCATCGTCGAAGGAAGCAATACCAGAGGTGCAGTCGCCAGTAGTTTTGCCAAGAGCGGCGAACGGGAGATCTTTGGGGTTGATATCGAAAGACTTGCCTCCGAACTTCAGCGATACAACGGTGGTGGTGTTGCATGGCACGCTATACTGCCCAGAACCCTGAAGCTTGGATCCAGGAATTTTGGCGTGAACAGCGGCGGCGTCCTTCGTCGGGATGGCCAAAAGCGTGGTGCCGGTATCCATGAGACCAACGGTGCTCTGAATTCCATCGACGTCGGCGCCATCGACGCTCACTCCTCCGAGAGGTGCAAGCCAGAATCCATCGCCGGTGTTATTGACGGTGACGAGCGTGGAGGGGTCGAACTTGGTCTCATCCAGACCACCGAAGCTGACTTCGCCATTGTTGGTGCGGTCGATGAAACGAGGCAGGCGGTAGGAGGTGATGGCTCTGTCAATGAAACCTGGAGATAATAGAATGAACACAAGTAAGTTGGGCTGGCTGAGATTGCCTCACCTGCGTTCTTCAAAGCTTCCACCGGTGTCGGAACTCCCTGATTCGAAAGGCCTTTACCACCCAAACCCATCAGACCATCAGCAGCTGAGTCGCGAGCGAAGCCCCCGCTGATCGAATGCGCGACACCAAAGGTATGGTTCGTCAGGACCATGCCCCCTACGATGATGGTGTCTTGCACCAATTCGCCGTCAGCTGCGCCGCTACCGTATGTGATGTTCCACTTGGTGTGCAGGTTCACGAAGGATTGAGAGTTTGATTCACTCAAGTAGGTGTGTTCGCCCTGAACGAATCATTGAGACAGGAAAACATGCCAGGCGAAGAGCAATACGTACACAACCTCCTCCGTCTTCGGACTCGCATTGGTCCGACATTACCCAGAAGTCACCTAGCATTGTCATCAACGACAGCAACAGAGAAAAGGCACAATCTACTCACTGGAACCCGAATCCAGGATGACATTGAATTGACCTGGCAAACAGCAATCGGAAAAAATTCAGAGGGCTGAAAAGACGAAAGTCACGGGCAGGGTTTCCGATCGGCACAGAGAAAAAATAGCCCGTGTCGGCGCCACTGCGTGTAAAGGTCAGCGAAGAGCCAGCGAGATACAGACAGGCAGCGTACTCAGGAGCAACTGCGGACGAGTTCTTAGCGAGAACGGCTGGTTCGTCGGTGTCGTCGAGCGCAGCAAGATTCGATATCACAGCTCCGTCGTCGGATGGCAAGATGTAACCGGGCGGCGGTCGGTTGAATCGTTTTTGAACAGTGGATGGAAGAAACGAGGCCCGTCGTTCCAAGTTTTCTCTAAGCTGAGCGTCCGATGGACCGGCAAGGTTGGATGCACGAGCTGCCAGGCGCTGAGCGCGATTGATTTGTTGTTGGTGGCGCTGTGTGCAGAGGTGAATGAGAAGAGTCGAGGGGGGGAACGATTATAGTTTACAATTTCAACGTGTAAGGATGCGTCTCCTTCCATACGTTTGAGAGGGAATGTTATCAGACGTGGGGCATTTCGTGCGCTTCTAATAGGCCGAGCGTCGACAGAAGTGAAGACAAGGGTAGTCAACAGGGCAAGCAAGGAGGTAGGGAATCGCATGTTGGGGTCGTTTAGGTGCGACAGAAATTAGAAAAGTTCGTGACGGAGAGTTAGAGTCGTCAATAACGAGAGGCTAGGAATGAGCTCGACCGGGAGCAAATCCAAGAAAAGGAAAGTGAGAGCAAGAAAGGCGTCGACGGGGGATGAATGGCAAAGAGACAGCGTAGGCATTTTATAGGTGCCAGCATGGTGATTCAAAGCGTTGCTTGACCGAACAGTCGAGACAATGAGACAATTGGAAGGACAATGCGTAAGAACTTTTATTGTGATGCCGCCTCAATGGAGTAAAGAAAGTTCCCAGCTTTTCTTGGGAGACAATTAGATTTCATAGCAAGCCGTCGCAGTTGTCAGGCGTGTATGGACTGGAGCACAGCGGCGGGCTTCAAGGACTCGGAGAAATGGACGAAGCAAAGAATAGATGGTGGCTGTGTTCGGCCTAACGTACATCTGTCGCGGCGCGTGAACACGTCTCTGCGACTGCGTCTATCCCGTTCTTGTCTCTCTTTCAGATACCCAAGATTGCAACCGATAACTTGAAACTGAAAACCCGACTACTAGCCTAGCATCTGGTCTGGGTCTGATCCATTCATTGCCCACCACCTTCACCTCGGCGTCAGTCAAGTCAGAGACCGCTCAACGCAAGTAAACGCACCTTTGGAACCTCTCGCGAACGTGTTTTAAGTCAGCCTCCTTCAAGTCCACAATACTTTCCCGCTCCAGACTCTCCTTCACAAAAAGAACGTCGCCATACACCGTCCGTGGCTTCCCTCCTGCCGGTCCTGCGACGCTGAGCACACTGTTCGGCGTCATCCCATTCGCAGCAGCGACCTTTTGCGTTGAAGCGAACGCAAGGTACACAACGCCGCTTCCTCCGTCCATCCGCCATGCGGGTTTGAACCGCACGACTGCCCCAGGCACAGGCTCGGACCCAATCCACTCGTGAAAGCGCAGATCCTCTGGGAACATGTACGTTCCAAGGTCATAATCGAGAGGGACCGGTACAATCGCGGGCTGGGCTCCTGCGCCGGCTGGAAACAGCGCCCCGCGGTATATGGCAGGGAAAGGCTGGAGGCAGCTTAATTCAGCAACTCTACAAGTCTCGGAGACGACTGACTGGCTCCGATGTCTCAATGATTTGAGACCGCTCTGCTATTTCCTCTCGTTTCATGCTGGGCAGTCGTTGTGGTCGGTTGAAGAGAACGCCTAGCATGCTCCAGCATAGGGGGCAGCAATGTGGTTTTTATATCTTTGACTCTGAGGAGTTCGACGAGGCGGACTCCTATCTACCCCAAAGACTAGACGGGTCTGGGTCAGGTGGACGAATGCCCTGAATTCACTGCGCAAATTGAGGAACCCCTCGAGGAAGTTGGAGAGTTGTTGTCCGATCAGTGGGGCGTAGAATGCCATGCCAGTCAAGAAATGCTCACTACGTGCAATTTCGACTGTAATAAAACTACGGCGGTATTCCATTCGTATTCAGATACATACAGAGTGCATTGGCGAAACCGGCACGTAAATTAAGCAATTCTAGTCCTAGAATAGTTTCCTGGCATTTCACAGGCCGATCGAACTGTACGCCGCAACAGCGGACCTACAAGACATGGACGCGTCGAGGGCTGCTGAGCTTACACTTCCAGTCTGTATTAGGATGGATGGTGACCGACTCGATAGCTCAGACATACGAATTCGTCAGCTGTCAGTTCCGCTCAGACTTGGCTTGGAAGCAGAACAACTATCTCGTTGAGTGCCCAAAACCTCTTTTTCATTCTCATTCCTTGAATTCTAGTACACGTCAAGTTTAGCGGCAGTAAATACAAAGTCTCTGACACCGGTAGAGTCCAAGCTAGGGACGTTCCACTGGCGCAATGGACACCCCATTCATCCAGAGGTAACAGGCGACGCAGCACTCAATTAGACAAGCTTTGCGAGCGAGATGCTGTTCTTTCCAACGTCCGTGGAGTACTGGAAATTAGGTGGGTCAGAGAAAGATTTGGTGGGTGGAAAATACGACTCACGTAGGCATTCTGAAGACGGCAAATTCCAAAGAAAAAAAAAAAAAAAAAAAGTAATGTGAGTTGAGGGATTCAGTGAGTCGCACAGACGACTTGCCTTCAAGAACACGTCGCCAACGAGCCATTCAGTGTTGCTCGTTCCGAAGCTTCCACCGCTGATACCGCTCAAGCAGTCACCATTGGGGTCATTAGGGTCGAGGGGCTGGATCGCGATGTCTCGGGGGTCAATAGAGAAGGTGTTGCCGCCAAATGACAGAGCAACAGCCTGGTTGAAGTTGCAGGGGACGGAGAACTGGCCTTGGCCGTCGGTCTTGGAGCCCGTGATCAAGTTGTGAACGGCAGTGGCGTCATCGACGGGGGCAACAATGAGGGTGGTTCCAGTGTCGAGGATGGCAGTGCGGCCTTGCAGGCCGGCGTCCTTCCCGTCGACAGTAACTGCGTCCATCGCAGCTTCCCAGAAACCTTGCTTGTTAACATTGTCCACAACGGTCAAAGTTTTAGCGTCGAACTTGGTCGGGTCTGGAACCCAATTTAGCAGATACTCAGAGAGTGATTAGCAGAATGACAGACCTAACGCTCCGAAGGTGATCTCTCCGTCATTCTTGTTGTCGAGGGCACGAGAGATCTTGTACGAGGTGATGGCGTCGGAAATGAGACCCTGAGAAGCAAGAGCCTCAACGGGAGTAGCTGTCTTCTGCTGGGAGAGAGTGGATTGCGCAAGACCCATCAAACCGTCGAAAGGTACGGTATCGTCGGAGAAGTCTGCGGTTTCCTGAGTCGCGACACCGAAGGTGTGAGCTTTGAGCGTAAGGCCAGCAACGGTGATATCGTCCTGGATGATGGCACCGGCGACGGCACCAGTTCCGTAAGTGACCTGGAAAGGAGTGTTGGATGCCTTGAAGGTGCTCGAGGACTGGGATCCAAGAGTTTGGTGTTGGCCACAGTCCCCACCAGCGGCTGACTGGCAAGCCTCGGAGGCAACCCAGAGATCGGCACTGCCAGAGTCCATGAGGATCAGGAAGTTCTGTGGGGGAGTTCCCATCTGGACGGTGGCGAGGTAGCCAACATCGGGTCCCCTTAAAACTAATTCAGCCTCTGTTTTCAACGACGATGGAAGAGTCCTACTCGATGTTCAACCCGAGGGAGTTGTCGGCGGTGGGTGCGTTGGCGACCTCGAGGTTGCCTTTAGCAGCGTCAGCGCCACCAAGGGCGCTACTGCGATAGGCATTAGCGGGATGGTGCGAAAAGAGCCACCGGTACTTACGCATCACCGGCAGCGCCTGCACCGGCAGCAGCAGTGCCGTTGGCAGCACCAGCAGCACCAGCGGCCCCGGCAGCACCAGCGGCCCCGGCAGCACCAGCGGCTCCGGCGGCACCCGCAGCAGCAGCGCCAGCACCGACGGCGCCGGCAGCGGCCTTGGTACCCTTAGCCTTCTTACCCTTGCCTTTACCTTTACCTTTGGCGTGACGCTTCTCAGTCCTGTTCAGACCCTGACGGTTGAAACGCTTGTCGGTCTTGGGTGCACCATAGAGGCCGACACGACGGCGCTCGAGGCCTTCGGGACCCTCGACGTCGAGAACGCGCTTGCGGAGGGCCTCGGTCATCATAGCATCAGACGGGGCCTCGCGGCCGGACATAAGAGCAAGACGCTTGCTGGCGCGGTTGACTTGCTGTTGCATGAACTAAAATAAAAGGATGAATTAGTTGAATCGAAATCATGATTGGGATGCAGATGGAACGCACAATCTTAGGGTGGAGGTCGTCGGAGCGAGCCTCCATGCGCCTGAGAGGAAGGGTTACCGAACGGGATTGAGCGACGGGTACGGCGGTGGCATCAAGAGCAAGGAGGACGCCTGCCAGAAGCGCGGTGAAAGAGAGCGAGAGTTGCATTTTGAACGTGTAAGTGTATGAAAGGAACCCGGGTCAACCAGTGAATGAAAGTTGGCGAAGAAGTAAAGGGCAAACAAAGAAAGGCCGGCCTTGCAGGGAGGGGTTGGGGGAAAAGCAACGATGGGAGAGTCCAGGCTTTATACCCTGGGAGGCCGGAGAACCTCATTGGCGCAGATGGTTGTTGCTAACTGGAGCTGATGGAACACCCGAGTTCCCTCCTGTTGCCTCGTGAGCTTGAAATCCGCTTGAATAATCGCGTGTAATGATCGGCCACCTATTTATATCCAAGATGATCTCGCAGTCATTCTCGCTCATCGCCGTACTCGACAACCACCAACACATGCAGTACAACTCACCAGAGCTCTTCAGTAGTGTGCCCTCGTTGTCCAATATTCATCACAGTAGCCAAGGCTACAAGACTGGACGTACTTATTTTCGTGTCTGATTATTCCGTGATGTGCAGCTAACTGATTCTGCCAGGCTAAAAATAGAACAAGTCTAGACGTATGTTGTCAACTTGCTACAGTCTTGCTTTCGCGGCTTCATCTTCAACGAGCGCATTGCTCGCTCGCCCGTCTCTCTTTATGCCTTGAAGTGCATCCCAGTAGAGATCACTCTGCAACAGAATTAGAACGAGCTATTCCCACAGGCACAGAAATACGCGCCTTGATGAGACCCCACACCCCTTCTGTCAATCAGCGCGGTTAATAACGGATCGACCTGAGGGGAGTATATTCGAACAAACCTTGAGCCTTGACGCCGACGGCCAGAGCAAGTTCCTCAGCTTTCGCTAAAACCGCTGCCGTGTTCCCAATAACAATTTGGTCCACGATCCCCGACTCCAGTGCTTCTTGAGGCGTGAAGCGGTGCCCTTCCAACGCAATCTTACGGCGCACTCGCGCATCTCCAATTTTTGCGTTCATGATGCCAGCGAATGAGTGCGGCCACGGAGCACCGAAATCAACCTATTCCCGCTCAGTAACGAAAGGGCGACGAAGATAGGTACCCTCACTTCATTCATGCAGAGCCACACATTTCGTTTGGACCCATCTGTGATGACCCGATAGTCACAGGCTAAACTGAGCATGAATCCCCCGGCAAAGCAGTGTCCATTAATGGCGCAGATGGAGGGAACTAGCAAAATTGAGTGCGTTCAGTAAATTTGAACGCACAGGAAGGACGTAAGCTCACTCGGGAACCTCATGAGGCGATCGAGTAGAGGGTTGAATGTTACTGAACAAACTTATCAATTTTGTCGATGACATTGAGCAACTCAGAAAGTACCCGGGAAGAAGTTTCCGTTGAAGTGGACGAACGATAAGTCAAGTCCTGTATTGAAGCGTAAGTTGAATGTAGACCTATGAGAACTCGGCTTGCCATTGCTGAAAAACTTGTCCTGGTCTCTTCTTCCGACAAGTATCACTGCGCCGCGGCCGGCGGACTTGTCTTTCTGTCCTTGCACTTTGCGCCACTGTTCACGCCAATCCCGTTCCACAGCGTCAAGAGCGAGCTTCAATGCTTCAACAACGGTGGGCACGAGTCGATTGTCTTGTCCGTTGTGTAATTCTATGACCCAGATTGCGTTTTTGGCTGCAGTTTGTGTTATAAATTGGTCGAGTAAACAGGTTTCGCTGAACATACGATGGGTGACCGTAACGACAGAGTTTTGTGCGGGGAAGCTGAGCGGATAAGCCATCGTCAAAGTTATGTGTGCGTGAACCACGACTGGAATGGAATATATTTCAAGAACCGGTCCAAGTAGAGTGTTTGTGCCGGGTAAGCTTATGTATTGCTAAATTTCACGTGTCACCGTTTTCGCCGAGTGAGATTTTGAAGGAAGGATCGAGTACAAAATAGCAAGTCGCCGCTACAAGAATTCGAGGACAGTATCTTCTGAGTTGACTGTTGCAGCAAAAGGACAACGGATGAGAGGTGCGAAAGATTCATTACGTAACTCCAACTTCGGTGGAAAACCTTCGCAAACAACGTGACTTGAGTGCAGCCATGGCGGTCGATGCTGACGATGTGACGAAGCAAATGTACAAAGGTTGTGCTTTCGACGACCGCGAATCGGCCCTTTGCTCATTGCGGAACAGCAAAGCTCGTAGCCCGGGATGAGCACATCAAGGAATCTTGGGTGAAAGCAATGGAGGTTCGGCTGGTTCGCGAAGAGCTGGAGAAGTGCCGCAAAGGAGAGGGCTCGAATGCCATGGAAAACTGCCGCTGGCTAGCGGAAAAGTACACGCAAATGTTGCAGGATAACAAGGTGGGTGTTCTGTTTCCAAGATATCAGTAAACTCATCAAGTGTCCTGTAGATTAAAGGCTATAAGACAATTGAAAGGACATAAATCTTAGAATTCACCGTCTCTGCCTTTTTTCTCTGGTCTTCCATCGTCGAAGCCAGCCCGTTGTGTATGACCACTGCCGCCTTCCGCACTCACCTGCACCTCGTCACTTCTGAGTCCTTTCTGTGCTCTCTCCAAGTCATTTGTCTATACTGTCTGGTGCCATTTCCCCATCGTCGCTCATGTTCGTCGAAACAAGCCCAGTCGTAGGCCTATTTTGTCTCTGTTTCCCCGCGAGACTGCCATGGTGCGTTGCCCCAAGCAATAGGACTGGAATTGCTATCGGGTTTCTATGAAAGCCTTATTCGGCCCAAAGTCCGTCCTCTACTACAAGTAAGTAATCAGCTGTCAGCCGCATATCATCATTCGTCTGCACAAATGCCATGCATCCACAATAGAGGCTTAAACTGCAGCTTGCTGAAGAATGCTCATCCCTCGTGCTGTTATTGTGACGCGTGCCTTCACCTTCCATCCTTCTCGAATCCACTGCTGCTTGTAGCGCCATATGACTCGCCCTGCACTCTCAGATCATTTTTCGAGAAAAAAAGAAAACATTCGCCTCGAGAACAAATTTCGACCGAAATGAATGGGATAGGGAGCCCTCCCCTTAATTCCGGTCTCGCACGATCAATTCCGCTTTCGGATAAGGCGCTTCAGCTTGTGGACTAAGCGGTATATCTTAGGGTATGCAGCTTCCATGGACGAGCAGCCCCAGGCTTGGAATATAGAGAGGATCTCACATTGGTGCTAGCCATGGCGCACCACGCTGGCAAGTTGTTAGTGCCACCAACACCAGAATCACGCAGGCTCAGTCACCAGCGGGTCATGCCGCCGGTGCTCGCCGACATGGGTCGTCGAGTCGACGTCGACAAGTGCCGCGTTCCCTATCATACCATAGTAGGGCCTCGTCATGATCATTGCGACAAGAATGCCGGGAATGTAGTACTTGCAATAGCTAACTAGCGCTAACTTATAAGTAGTAGCACGCACCGAAACTTGGAAGAAAGCAGAGTGACTATGTGACAGCTCAATAGTCACAAGTCACGTGACCGTGTTTCTCCCCCCTCACTCTCTGTCTCCCTCCACGACCTCCTCCAACCACACGGCGTCGCACGATGCCGGCCAGAACACTACCCGCTGTGAATTTACAGGCCTCAATGGCCGCCATATTCGACCAAGCTCAAACTACTACAGCTAACCATCAGAAGAACATCGTCGCTTTACACAAGCTCCATCTAGAGATCGCAAGAACCAAATCGCGCGCAGGCGAAGTCGAATTCGAATCCGTCTTTCAGAGATTGGTGGCACGCGTTCTCCCTGTTAAGAAAGGCGTCAACACGGCGGAACGAGTCACCAAATTCATAGGCAACTACACCAAATTTCTCAATGAAAGGGGTATGTTCTATCACTATTCGCGTTTCTGAGTTGAGCTAATGGCTCGATAGCCGCAGACGAGCGTGCTGAGCAGGATGACGTGGACGACGACACGAATACGGACACACCAGCCTCCAGGTTTACCGATGGCTTGCTCGAATTTTTATTGCGGGGTTTCCAAGCCAAAGACAAGTTTGTGCGGTATCGTGTGGTTTCCATTGTTGGCGAGATGATCACAGTCCTTGGTGAACTCGAGTGTGTCTACATTCATGGTCCAAACTCAGTGTCTGAAATCCTCTACAGCGACGACATTTATAACAACTTGCGAGAAGCTCTCCTTGACAGAATTCACGACAAGGAAGCTATGGTCCGTCTACAAGTTGTCCTAGCACTTTCGAAGCTCGCCGCATCGCCGAACATAAGTGAAGATGCTCCGGAAGAAGAGGGAGTACTACAGGTGCTGATAGAGACCCTGTCCAAAGACTCTTCTCCGTAAGAATGGCCCCTTAGACGTCTCGTCTCGCTTGCTCATAACGATGTTGATGCAGAGAAGTTCGCCGTGCCACGCTGGTCAATCTTCCCGTGAACACAAAGAGCCTCCCTGCTCTCCTGGATCGCGCTCGCGATACCGAGCCGACCGTTCGCAAACTGCTCTATAGCTCCGTTCTTGAAGGAGCGGTCTCAGAGGAGGCCCATCCCAGCGTCTTGACGGTCGCTCAACGCGAACACCTCGTTCGTCATGGGTTGGGGGATCGAGAAACGGCGGTTCGTTCAGCTGCCGCTGACTTGTTCGGGACCTGGGTCGATGTCATTGGGGAGAAGACTAAACCCGATGAAGAACTTGCCACTCGAATAACAGAGATGGATATCTCCAAAACAGAAGCGAAGCCATCTATAAATTTGGAGGATAGGCAGAAGGACATGATAAAGACATTGGTCGCTTTTCTCGCCATGTTCGATCTACAGGTCTCTGCTGAGAGCTCTCAACTGGCTTGGAACGTATTAACCAGTCTTTTCGTTTCTCGCCCCAACATATTCGAAGAACTTTATTTCGGGGGTAAATTCGTGACACTCCTGCCTCGTTTCCCGCACTGATCCTTGGTCAGACTCATACTTTGAGGATTTGTCCCCGGAAAAAGCATTTTTAGCCAGGGTTTTCGTTGATAAGTGCGTCGAGGACAAGAACCGAGGAGAAGCGAGAATGGAAGATGCGGGGGTTCCTGTCGTTACCCACCTGGCGTTCAAAATTCAAGTTGTATTCAATGACCTTGTTGAACTCAACGAAGGTTCTCCCGAGGACGAGGATAAGGGTTACGAGAGGCAGGACAAGGAATTTGTGCTCGGCGAGCTCTTGAGACTCGCCATCAAGCTCGACTACTCTGATGAGATAGGAAGAAGAATGATGTTCAAACTCGCCCGTCAGTGTCTCTCTTCCATATCTGAACGCTAGTATTGAACCTCTTCTTCCAGAGGGGATGTTGGCTCGTGACCAACTCCCGTTAACTGTCGTGCCCCCGACTCTGGATCTCTACAAGCTATCTGCTGATAATGAACGTGATTTCATTCGATTGGTCGTCGAGATCATTGGGGATCTTCGGGAGCCCGGCGACGCAGACGACCTTGGCGCCGCCGACCAGACCCAAGACTCAATAGTAAGTATTGTGAACGCTAAGCAGTCATTGAGGGGATCTGAATATAAACCAATTTTCAGGATCCCGATGCTAGCTTTGGCTCAAATGGCAGTCCGGTATCAAGGAAATCTGCTCGAGAAAGAACAGAGATGTCCGAAGCAGAGCAAGCCGACGCAGATAATATTGACATCCGGTGCTTAACGATCTGCACTGGCATGCTCGAACGGGTTCATGGGGTATGTATAACCAAGCGAAATCAGTCGTACTCTAACCTGTTCGAAGACTATCGATCAAAACTCGACGTTGGAGGGTATCCTACGTGACCTTATAATCCCTTCCGTCAACCGCAATGAGCTTCGATTCAGGGAGAAGGGTCTACTCGCCTTGGGCCACTTCTGCGTTATCTCCGAGGTAAGCTTACGGTCTCTTTCCGATCACTCACTCAGCTCTCTTTGTTGCAGCGTGTCGCGGTCGAAACCCTGCCTCTGTTCATATCCCAGGTGCATGCGAAGCCCGAAGTCATTGAATCTCTCAAGATAAATCTCTTCGAAATAATCTTTGATATACTCTTGGTTCACGGGAGAACGATTCTCGCGCCTGAAGCAAAAAATGTGAGTGCATCCCCGTAGGTGCTTTCGAATACCAACACACGGTCAGGCTCAAGGATTGTTGGACTTCCTGGTTTATCACCTTAAGCGGGAAACCAAGAAGGAAGACACATCACCGAAAGTTCTTGCGCTGCTTGGTTCCGGCATTGCCAAACTGCTAATATGTGACAGAATTACCGACGAGAATGTTTGTGTCTATCTTTTCGAGACGTCCATGTCACTCAAGGGTGCTGAAGGTGCTGAAAAGCTTGATGCTCGTCTATCTTTCTCCATACAACTCGGACAACCAAGAACTGAAGCAATTTCTCGCACTCTTTTGCGAAAAATATCCCCGATTAAAGAGCCAGAACCAACAGAGGATGCGCGCGGTGATTTCTAGAATTTCCTACCTCATTTGTGCCCAGGTCATTCTAAGATTTTGTTGTAGATATTCCTCTCTGTCTTCAGGATCCTCTCGCAAATCCAACAAGAATCAGACACGGACAATGAGGTCCACCTGGAAACCGTCAATCTTTCGACAGTGGCTGGTATGTGGACGGAGTGGACCGATCCCACTCAACTGTTGTAAGTATGCTGTGGTGCGGCGCCCCTGGCACGTTCTGAACGAGTATATAGCGACCAAAAAGGACAGCCTGGAAGAGCTGTCGACCCCTTCCTTCATGTCCAGATGGCCGACGACACGATGCGCTTCTTGTTGAGCACTCAACTGCCAAGTCTGTGTTTCGTTTTCTTTTCCCGATGTTTCTTAATGTTGCCCAGAGGAAGATAAACGAGCACTTTGCCAAATGCTGCTCAAACTAAATATCCCAGACGAAGTCGATCCTGATCAAGTGCGGACTCTCAAACTACTCATCAACAATATATTTACGGTAAGCGTGATACCTCGGTTGCTTTTCTCATTGGGTTGATGGGCGAACTCAGCGGCGGCCACTCGGTGACGCGACGGCCAGTAATGCGCTCAAGAAGTTCGACGTGGCACTGCAAAAGAAGTTTGAGAAGGAGCTGGAAGGCTTAAGTGAAGAGGAGTATCGCGAATTGAACAAGTTGCAAGACCTGTTCGCCTTTTTGGATGACATTATACCCGAAAACGATGACGAAGTTATCGAACTTGACACGAAGAAGAAAGGGAGAAAGAGGTATGCCGATTTGTATCCTGCTGACTCTTTGTGGACTCATGGTGTGCTATCAGGCGGTCAGACAGCATCATCAGTATCACAACTGACGGCGACGATATGTCAGTTGCATCTTCTCGACGCGGGAAATCTAAACCTTCGAAAAAGTAATGCTTTCACATTGAAATATTATCCCGGCAACTGACGATCTCTCAGGAGGCGTAGGCTTTCGACTTCGGATGATGAGGACTCCGATTCCGAGGAAGACAACCACACAGCGAAGGGGACGCCTCCACCTCCAACCCGGACATTACCAAAACGCTCTGCGTAAGCCGCGTTCTTACTGTAAAATAGTCCTTGACATCCCATTCACGAATTTTGCCACTTACCAGGGCTACCAAGAAGGAAGTGATCCTGATTAGCTCGGACGACGATGAGGATGTCGACACAACTCCTGCTCCTCGAAAGGGGCGCCCGCAGATAAGGTCAGACCATGGTATCCATTCCGGTCTACCCCGCTGACAGCCAGCAGTACGAGGACGCGCAAAGCACAAAAAAGGGAAGAGGATCAGATCGATGCAGAGATCAATCATCTGCTTTCAGACGAGGAACCCTCTTTGCAGCAATCTGCAAACGACTCGATGATGGATAATGATTCAGATGAAGAAGATGCTGACGAAGTAACTGGTCAGCTATTAGGGTCGGAATAAACTGCCGTCTGTATCTCATGTATTGCATCTTCCTCATGTATTCTGAATAAGACTATGTACACGCATGTATATATAATTCATGGGTCCATACAACGACTGCACGCAGTGCGACCGTTTGGTTGGCTAATGGCATTTCGACGTTCCAACTTGATCTCCCCCTTGTGAGACCTATGGTTCCTAGATTGACGGCTGTCGTTCCCAGAGTTCGAAGAGGCAGAGGCAATTGCATCGCGCCTGAAGCTTTGAATCCTCTTTAGCTGTGAGATCGAGTGTCAAGTTAGTCCCTTAAGAGTTTGGGAATTAGGCTCACCTTATTAACATATTCTGTATAAAAATCTGCGACGGACTTCCATTGTTTCATGATTGCTTGGAGTCTGAGGCGAGCATTGTTCCTCCGCAACCGGTCGACACAGCAGGAGATTGTCTCAAGCATCGTGTCGGAGCGGAGGAAGGCTTCGATTGACCAGTCTACGTGGTCTGCAAGACGGGCCAAACAGATGGTAACGTCTTGGAGCTCTTGCAGTGCGGCTTGGCAATCGATCGTCTCGGTTTCGCGTTCTTGGATTAAGATTAGCCATCGCGTTTAAGAAGAAATAACAAGCCACTTTTTGATAGTTTCGAGCACCGGTTTTCGTAGATCTCGAGTCCCAAAATCGCGATAGGCAAGGCAATTGGAAGAATTAGAATGAGGGGCGGTAGGCTGAACAGGGCCACACCGCTGACCACGGCCAGAGCTGCAGTGCTGACCGTTTTGGCTACTTTGGTTCGCTCGACGCGACGATCGGTGCTTGCCTTCTTGACGGCAGCGGTATACTCCTTCTCCTCGAGTTTAGCCATTTCTTCCGGAATTCCGTCACTAATCTGGATAGGTGTTGGAAGGAACGATGCTATATGCTACATAGACAAACCTCGTATATTCCCCTGCGCACAGTGCGGTATGCAGCCGATATGTGTTTGGAGTGTTTAAGAGCCCCCCGCGTACAACGCTGCATGTCAGCAATGAAGTCGTTGATGTCTTTCGATTTGCAAGCGGGATCAAGTAGATATTCGGACAGCCGTACGGCGTCCTCCGCAAGCCCCTTGAGACGGATGGCCACAGTAACGCTCTAGTGAGATTGACTATAAGTGATACTGCGCAAACCGCCTCTGTGATTCGGACTGGACCTCATCAAGGGTTTGAAAGTACAACTGGCCCTGGGCCTGTACTTGTTGTATAATTGACTGGACTGCAGAAGACTTCGATCTGAGGAAATGAGTGATATCACTGGAACACAAAGCGCTAATAGAACTCACTGTGCAGTCTCCCAACGCTCAAGCAAACTGAAAGTTTGGAATGTATTGTTCACCAGAGTGTCACGGTCAAAATTGTGTGTACCAGTGCCTTCTTCGAAAGCCTGGAGAGCTTTGCTTGTTGTAGAAGTGAGGGACATTTTGTGCAGGGCAACTCACTAAGCTTGATTTCTTTTATGCAGGCTTGCAGGCCTTCGGATTCGGATGTGCTGTGAACAAAGAGGAGCAAGAATTTCACGGTGAGCTGTAACAGGCGCGGCGCTACAGTTTAACGCCAATTAAAGTATGCCCATCCTGACTCAATCCAGTCTACTGTATATTTACGGAAGAACAAGTCGAGTGTTCAAGATACGAAGTTCAATATGACCTCTATGGAGAGGCTGTTGCCCGACTTCAAGCTGTTTCCCGCCAGTACAGCTTAAATAAGAAGTCCAGTCGTGCAAGGACCAGTGAGCCCGGGATGCCTCGTAGAAAGACTCGGAGGTGCACTGCGCGTGTCGCAGTCGTAAATGCATTTTGTTTGAATCTTGTCCTGCCAGTGGATGAATTCTCTGGCACCGAGTCACTGACTTGGAAAACCCAGGCAGACTCGGGCTCTTGGAAGCTTTGACGGCCCCTTGAAGCTGTAATAAGTAGTACCCTGAGTGGCTGGCAAGATCCAATAATTTTGCTGTTTTCAGGACCGCACTTCCAGAGTTCTTCTAACGCTATTATGTGCCTTGCGCATCGATCCAGGAATCGGACAAGCAGTGCAAATGCAAGCCAAGCAGGTGTACTTGCCGTTTGTGGCAACTTTTCGCGATCGACCGCAGGCGGGGTCACACAGTGACATTCGTCACACACACCCACTTTCACCTCTTTTCACTCCATCCCTCTTCTATCGCCGACTTTACGAACACACAGAACTTGAACCTCACACCAATGGACTGCCCTTTACTGGACGGGATGGAATATAAGCTCATAACTGTATGAGATACATGAATTGAGTACTCCCAGTCCCTTCACCTGCTCATACCCGGTGCTCGTCCACCTCCATACGCCCGGGGATTGTCTCTCTGCATGATGTGCTCAACACGTATGGTATGACACCGGCGTGCTTGCATCGATACTATGCTCACCCAAATGTCGCAGCCACGTCCTGGCTTCAAAGACATCCTGAAAAATCTCTCGTCCAATGTCCTCAATGCCATGATCTCGTTGCATAGTGTCAAGACTGCTGCAATCAAAGCCGGTCTATCCATGCACACCACATTCGATTTGTTTGTACCCATCGGCAGTTCTCTTGAACGGCACTGGGCAAATACGATGGCGTATCTTCAAGAGTCCCACAGCTTTAGCGAAGAAGTGATTAATGCCTGCGAGTTCTTTGTCGATGGGGATTCAGCTCCCATTTCCGCGCGGCTTGAAGAGCTCGCTACACTTTCGGATGAACTCGGCATGAAAAGCGGAACTCTTTTACTAGAATCTGGACGGAACATCGAGAGGCTAACCAATCTAACCTACAAGCTTCTCGAGCTCTGTCAGCCTAGAGGTCGCGAGTTGCGGGATCCTAGCACAGGTAGGATTCATGCTCTTTGTACTCTCTGATTGCTTGACCGACAAACAGTTGTCCAAATTCCCATGACCGCCATGCCCATTGGCGCTGTTTCTCAGGAACTATTGTCAGCTACAAGATCTACGCATTCTGCCCTCGTAGACGCATGCGCAAGCATATGCTCATTGGGGCAATTTTGGAACATCCTCTCGCAAGACTGTCGCTTGTTGGGTAAGACGCCGGGGGTCACCTTCAATCAAGCGCTCGAAGTGACATGGAGGGAGCATCAGCAGGGAGTATTAGAGGCGAAAGTGTCCATAGCCAAGTCATTGGATGCTCTTGTCGTTCTCACGACGCCTCCCACCTTGTTGCCACGGTCGCAGCGACGAAGGCGGTCATCCATGTCGGAATTTGTTCCACGTCTTTCGAGTCCGCCTCCCTCGCCCTCGATCGACTGCGATCAAGTACCCAAAACATGCTGGGGACTGTTCGCAATCTTGTGTGGAAAAACACGATGATCGTTTCTGTACGAAGCTGACTATGGACCGCTGCTGTACTGGCCCACTTAGCAGGAGAATTACCTCTAGATTTCCGCTGTATATACATCGTCGAACTCGTCTCATAAGTCAGTCGATACCTTCCTTTTTGGGATATGTGATCATTTGTCAAGTGATTTCACTCTTGTCTCCGCGTTCTACGTTTTGCTGCTCTCTGCGATGCGGGCAGGATACGTACCTCTTCCCAAATCTATGGGCTTCGCTACTCGGTTCATGCCGTTTTCGAGGACTCTCTTTGTATGTTGAAGGTCTCTGTGAAAGCTTCGCCTGGTCTCAAGCCCAAGTCGTAGCGGTCCTCTATCTTGCCTCAAGCATCGGCTACAAAGCTAGCACGTTTACCCACATCTGCGGCACCCCCGGAAAGTAAAGCACTACCGCGGTCTACATCTCAGTCGCTTGCCCCAGTGGTCTCGGACGACCTACCCGTGATCAGCACGGATGGCCGTAAAGTCGCAATCGGCTGGGACACTCGAACATGGTCTCGTTTGTATGAAGTCAAGCCCTTCTTCTCTGCCGCATGTTGAAAATTTGAAAGCCATAATGTCTGGCTCCGCGATCATTGCCGTTGTCCGCAGTGCTTTCACCCAATAACAAAACAGAGACTAGTCAACACGTTCGAGGTAGACAGTAAACTACTCTTTTCTTGCAATGAATAATTCCCTTGCTCTAGATCCCTTCAGATATTGCTCCGAGTGAGGTGGAATCTACGGCAGAAGGGCTGAAGGTGTCATGTATGTAACAACTGTCTCTTGTTCCGCGATACCGTTTGACGATCTGGTCAGGGCCTTCCTCGCAGCCTCACACATCGCTCTATCCATGGTCATGGCTACAACACAACTCATATGATCCCGCTCTCCGACAGAGGGAGACACAGCTGGAGTGAGTCTCTGCGCTCGATAGTCAACAATGCCTCAGAGTGCTTTCGGCAGTAAAATATTATGGAGCTCCAAGATCCAAGCATCGCCTCCCACAGTAACATATGAGGAAGCCATGGCCGAGGACGATCGCGGTCTCCATAAATGGCTCTCACATGTGGTATTTATCTCTCTTTTCTCCTATGCCACATAATTCCTACTCGTGCAGGATCATTTTGGGATGTGCTTCATTTCCGGTGTCCCAGCAACGCCTGAAGCGACTGAGGAACTATCTCAACGTATAGGTTTCATCCGAGAGACTCAGTGTGATTATCGTGTTTTCGTTACCTTCCGATTCTTAACGGTATCTTTTTAGACGGGAAATTCTGGGATTTCACTTCTGATCTCGCAAAGGGTGACACCGCTTACACAACGTTGGCACTCGGTGCCCACACCGACAATACATATTTTGTGCGTAGTCTTGTTGCTGCGCGAATTTCGTTGATAAATCTTCACAGACTGACCCTTGCGGACTCCAACTGTTTCATCTGCTTTCTCACACTGAAGGCTCTGGTGGCTCCACACTATTAGTCGATGGATTCTATGTGGCCTCGATTCTCAAAGAGCTTCACCCCGACACGTACAATGTCCTAGCACGAACGCCTGTCCCGGCCCATGCTGCTGGTGAAACTTCTGCACTGTATCAACCCTTCCCCTCTTCGGGATATCCGGTGCTCAGTCACGATCCCGTTACTGGGGAACTCATTCAAGTACGATGGAATAATGACGACCGAAGTGTCATGAACAACTTGAATTCTCATCAAGTGGAAGATTGGTATAATGCTATTCGAATCTGGCACAAACTGCTCACCAGTGCGGATTCGGAGTATTGGGTTCAGCTCGGTCCTGGGACCGCCGTTAGTGAGTACCTACATGTGCTCCAGCTACAGTTATCTTACGTTCTTGCAGTCGTTGATAATCACCGAATCCTGCATGGCCGTTCAGCATTTACAGGCAAACGCCGGATGTGTGGTGCATACATTGGCGTCGACGAATATCGGTCGAAGCTGACTGTTCTACGCGAAAAGTTTAGTTCGGACAACGAAGTCACTGACCGAACCGTTTGGAGCCCAGCCCTCTGATCATCTCCCTCATCTCACACCCACATATATGTACCATACTTAGCACATCAGCATTGATTTTATATATCAACTCAATGAGACATTTCTGTACTATTGTAGCAAACCCTCTAGCTGTTACACGGAAAGCAATTATCAAAAGCAATGTCCTATTTGATACATGGGAGGTGCAGTACGATTAAAGTGAAGTGGATATCTTCTGATTCTTTGCAAGTTTTGTGCTCAGGCAATAGTCGCCTCGGCTTCCTTAATCTCCTTCAATATGAAACCCTCCAGTCCCCCGCAGACCCACAGCTCTTGCACGCTTGCGCCAACCGGCTTCACGGAGTAAACCTTTTGGCTCGGGGTGCCAACCGTCTCAACGTTCACTACCACCTGTCCATCGACCATTCCCACAACGACTGTCAGACCGCGGTCGACAGTCAACTCGCCCTGAAGACCGCCAGCCCCTCTGGACGCCTCTTTAGCGTAATCCCGAGTCAAGTCAGCTACGAGCTCCGGACACTCCAAGCACACGAGCCCATTGTTGATTGCATTTCGTTTGAAGATGTCACCAAAAGATCCTGCTATGACGACAGGGATCCCAGCGGCTTTCAGCGCTGTTGCAGCCTGCTCCCGCGAAGAACCGGTGCCAAAGTTATACCCAGACACCAATATGACGCCGTTCGCAGTCTCGTCGTTTGCGATGTGGAATGACTGTTTCTGCGTCAAAGAAGCTACGAGGGTAGCAAATCCTGGATCATAGTTCTCCATCACGACTTGAGCCTGCCGCTCAAGGGTAATGTCGTCTTGATAGGTATATTTACCGGGATATATGGCGTCGGTATTAAGATTATCCTGCGGAGCGAAAAGCAGAGGGCCGGCAAACGCTCGAGGGAAACCGGGCAAGACGGCTTCGTTGGATTCAGGTCCAGTAGAGGTGATCGTCGCTGAAGATAATTTGGAGATGGAAACGGTAGGAGAATTGGTAAGGGGAAGAGCGGAGAGGTCGAGGGAGCTAGGCCCACAGATGTATCCTTTGATGGCGCTGGCCGCAACGACAGCCGGGCTTGCAAGATACGCAAGGGCTTTAGGGTGGCCCATCCGTCCTTTGTAATTACGATTCGTAGCGCTGATTCCGGTTTCTCCTTCTTCCAGCAATCCAGTACCTAGTCCAATGCATGGACCACATCCGGCCGGAAGCACTCGAGCACCCGAGAGGATGAGGGTGTCCCAGTACCCCAGCTTCTCCGCCTCCAATTGTACTGCAGAACTGGCAGCAGCAATATAAAATTCGACGCCAGGAGCAACTTTGTTGCCGCGCATCACTGCTGCTGCTGCGGCGATGTCAGAAACCCGAGAGTTGGTACAGCTCACGAGGTAAGCCTTTTGGATTGCAACATGAGATTTTTCCAAGATAGGAAGCGGCGTCGATATTTTGACGCTATTGGGGCCCGAGACGTGAGGAACGAGAGTTGAGAGGTCAAATATGAGATGCGACGAGTACTCTGCGTCTGGATCAGACTTGAAATTGGTAGATCGTAGTTCGTCGAGGCGACGCCGATTGATACGAGGATGTTCAGGGGGAGGTGGGATCAAAGATGCTAGCTCAGGCGACGAAAACGTACGCAGCTCGAGTTTCTCCAGGACGCGATCGTACCACTGCAGCAAAGTCTCGTCAACAGGAAAAACACCAACCAGCGCACCCCATTCTGTGGTCATGTTGGCGATTGTTAGCCGTTCGTCGACGCTCAAAGTCGCGACTCCATCGCCAGTGAACTCAATAGCAGCATTGAGAACTTCGTCGTTGTTGAAGGAGCTACAAAGTGCAACAATGACATCTTTCCCTGTTACACCAGGTGCGAGACGTCCTTTCAATTCGACTTTCACCATGCGCGGAACTTGCCACCAAGTTTTCCCGGTTGCCCAGAGCGCCGCGGCATCGGTACGAACGATAGGTGTCCCAACGCACCCTACACCGCCATACATATTGCTATGGCTATCACTTGCTACGGTGAGGGTGTAGGGAAACACGTAGCCTTCCTCCACGAGAACTTGATGACCGATACCGCGTCCAGCAGGATAGAAGTCAACCTTATGCTGTCGGGCGAATTCCTCGATCGAAGCGTACTTCGAGAGATTCTTTGAGGACCGGTTTTGTACATCGTGGTCGAGCGTGAATACAGGCTGAACAGGATTCTGAATTCGAGTTGCACCGATAGACTTGAACCTTGGTGAAGTATTGATGACTGCCTCCGAAACATGACTGAACGCAGACGCACTTGGAGATGACGGGCCCGGTGTTGTCGTGGGTCATAACATGCTCAGGGCGTATCATAACATAGTCGCCCGCTTTGACGGCTTTGCCTGAGGGAAGTCCGACGGCATACTTTTGTACCACCTTTTCGATTACAGTTTGGGGAACGTGTACGCCCGACCCGACTGCTGTGGCCAACCCCCGACGTCGAATCCAGCGAGCGCCAACATGGCCAAGGCGCAACATGCAGGATGAAGACAAGACCTTGAAAATTTGTCTCGGCCGACGACAGCGAGGGCGGCCACGGCCCGGGCCTCCGGCGACCAATGAGAAATTCAGAATTTCAAGCAGAAGGAAGTATTTTAGGTACATATGAGAGTTATCACTTCGACCTAAACTCCTTGATGACTGAGCGCGGCGTGATATACTTACCAATCGTCGTGAATGAGTGTTCAAAGCTAGGGGCGACGCCGGTTAGTTCCTCACTCGGATTTTCTTAGAACACTAGTAAATTACTTACCCAAAAGCAGCTGGCCCTCCGCTCTGCAATCCCGCTTCTGTGTGCCAGAGAGGCGAACCAGCCATTACAATCACTGAGCGAATCGGTGAGATAAGGAGTGCACTAGAACACCTCATGCGTTGAACGCACCTGTCACCCTGAGGCCGTAGCAGTCTGACACCAAACTTCAGTAACAGTGAAATTTGATTCAAACAGTCCACTCACAGTCCTGCGACCCTAGATAAGAACCGCTTTGCGAATCCAAGACCGAAATCAAATCAGGGACTATTGCTGCCAACTAAGCGAAGGAGTTCAAGGATTCAGCGCACTCGTCATCGTAGAATGCTTACAGTTCGAGATCCATCTTCTTTTTCGGTGTAAGCACACAAGTTCTCGTTTTGAAATGGAATGACCATGTGGTCTCCGTGAACAGTAGTGCCAGGACTTGGAGTTGTCGACGAATTCTCTAGTTCGTCATCGGGTAGCTGAGCAATGCGGATTTCTCCCCATGTAAATCCCGCGCGCACTTCCTTGAAGAGTTTGAAATAATATTAGTCGTGCACTTTGTACAGTAGATTGTAGATTGGCTTGCCCTGGAGCAATTGACAATCTTGCCAACAAATAGGCAGAACCCACTTTGCAGCTGCAAAATGGCTTCCGGAATACCTTTCAGATTACTGGACATCGAATTGAGTTGTGTTGTCCACAAAGCGTCGAACGAGATCTTACTTAGATTGACGACCCACAGAAATAGCCCTGCCGATTCGCCAGGCTTGACTGATTGTCCGCGTGATTCCGTAGTCCCTAGCCTCGCTCACAGGCAACGGGGAACAGCAAAGAGCAGCTGAAGATCCCATTTCTGTGGCTACAGTGCGCATCAGGGTTTCGACCATATACTCATTCTTGACTTTGGTAAGAAGCTGCACTCATCAACAAGGATTTCGGATTGAGCAAGTCAAAATATTTACGACGACATTATTATCACCATCACACAATGCAGCAGGGGTGAGTCTTCCCAATGCGATGAGTATTATTCCCACAACCGAAGGAGAGAACTGACGCATTAGGCCGACCGTAGACCGCTTGAAGGCAATCAAACGAACTGTCAAATTCGCACCACAGGCTGCTCACCGGGTAGAACCTGGTTCAGCTTGGGATACGCTGATGGAGATTCGTGAGCACGCCATGTCCAGCCGATAACACGCACCACGACCCATTAGATCCCCATCAAACGCAGGTATTCCATAAGAAGCACTCATTACGAGGGATTGCATCCCATTGCTACCTCCAATTTCATCGCTAAGAACGGTAGTGAGAGGTTAATCAAAAGCATCAGCCGCACAGTTCACGAACCATAGAGTCGCCGCAAACTTTGAGACTCCGCAATACTTGGCAAGCTCTGTGCCAGCTTCCAAGATATCCGCGGCAGCTGTCAGCCGTTCTGAACCGACCGAAGGTGAACCCATGAAACCTTGCAAGAGTCATGAAAAGCTAATATCGACCGACTAAGTTGCGAAACATACAGCCCCGAACAAGCACAGCGTCATCGGCAAGAGACAAGTGGTCGACGATCCGGATGCTCTTGCCCTCACGCATCAGCTGCCTTGCTTTCAGATACGTTGGATATGGATTGCCGCCTCCGCCCTGTACAACGATTACGGTGCTCAGTCCTACGCTTTCGCACAACGAAATCGAACGAACCGTGCCAAGGACTCCACATCCTTCCTGAATGAAGACTAGCGAACAATCAAACGAGTCATCATGATTCTCAGGAGATGCTCACGTAGATCGGTCTCGCTCACAATCCACTCATCTCCTATAATCTCGGGACGATATGACTGGTAGTCGATTCTTTGTGAGCCGTCACTCCAAGCGGGAATAATTTCCTGTGGCCCTTGTGTTGTTTCATCCTCGATGGCCTGGTATTCGTCATTGGTCTGCGGTACATTGTACTCGTCGCGTATGGCGAGGTCGCCGATGGCCTTGACGATGATACGAGTTGCTTGATTAGTTACATACTGAGATTGAGTCAACGAGAAGATCGACAAGTGAAGACATTCATGGCAAACCTGAACGGGAAGGACATTGACTTCGGCAACAGCTATAGTAGTAGGCTCAGCTCCCGCTGCGACAGCCTTTGAGACGGCAAGGGTTTTGAAGTTTTCCAAGACTTCGGGAAGTTGTTTTCCTTCAAGTATCTCGATTGTATCGACATCCCCAGATACCCTGGCGATTGCTGCGCCAACGGCATTTGCGACATCGTGAAATGGCGGGATGCTGCGGGGTATTGGGGGAGGGAATTGAGAGGATGGAAATAACACACATAATTTCGTTGACACCCTTCAGCTGCTGAGGCACAAGAATGGAACCACCACCGACTAGCAAGACTGTACAATCTTCCGGCACGGTTTTCATACGGTCGATGGTGTTCTACCAATCCATTAAGCGATGATCTGCAAGATAGAGTTCAAGTTTGAGACCTCAAGCAATCTTGTGGTGGCTACTCTAGCTCGAGCGACCAAGTCCTCAGCAACATTTTCCAACTTGCTGAGATCGCCAATGTTTCCTGCACCGGAACGCACGGCAACGTCGGTGGCCGTCAGAACTTGCCCTCCAAAAATTTTGGCATCGCGAAGGAGCTATGTATATTGTTCATTGAGTACGATTGCGATTTCGAACCGAAACGAAGACGACAAACATGATGTCCAACAGAATCCGGTCCAACAGTCACACGACCATCGGCAATGGTGCGCACTCGAGACCCTCCTCCTAGTCCTATGGATTGAACATCTGGCATAGAAAAGCTAGAAACACGGTAAGACGGGAATCAGAAATCAATGATTGACCGACTTCGTTCGAATACCGCCAACTGTTATAATTTCGTTCGTTAGTTGTAGCCGTCGTGATGGGTTTCAAACTACCTTCCACGAACGCTGCTGCTTGCCTTGGTAGACCGCTGGGAAGCAGCACACCAACGTCGGTTGTGGTTCCACCAACGTCTACAACGATCAGACTTTTACCAGTTAATTCCTTCCTTCTTAGATCAATCCCTGCTAGAAACGAGGCTCCTGGAAGCCTATCAGTTGAAATTTACGTGAAGAAAGACAACTGTAATATACCCCGCATGGAATTAGTAGCTCCTGAGCAAAAGGTTCGAATCGGGAGTCTGGCGGCATCTTCTGCGCTCATGAGCGTGCCATCGTTCTACAGTGAGCACCATAGAACTGAGTCATACGGGAGAAAATAGTTGACCAAACCTGAGTGAGATATAACGGGCAAAGTAACCCTAGTCGCTTCATTGCATCTTGAAAACCGCGAATAGTGCGCCGCGCATAGGCTCCGATAGCTGCATTGAGGATCGAGGCGTTCTCGCGCTCGATGAAACCGAGTTGAGCAACTGATCAAGGAATGGAAGCTGGCACTGTTCCAGGAGAAAACAACGTACCATCTCGTGAGCACACAATGCGAACTTCAGGGCCGAGTTCTTCGCGTAATATATCGCGCGCAGCATATTCATTCGAACCGGTGACATCCAGAGGAGAAACTACCATAAAAATTTGGTAAGTCAAATGGCAGTGGTGTACAACATGTAGAACGAACTGACATATACCAACAAGGACTATATCCTTGATTCCTTTCGACTTGATTTTCTGAGCTTGTTCAGTGACCTCGGCTTGATTTATTTCGTTGATCGGGCGGCCATCTCTGTGAAAGATTTTGGTGAGGTCGGTATTCACTGGATACATGAAGCACACAAACATCTGAAGTCCGCCCTTGATGATCGCGGTATGGCCATTGATGAGTGATGTGAGATGCGGAGGAAAATCGACAAACTATCACTGGTGAAAAGCTGCTATTGTAAGAGAGAAATTGCAACTTACAGGTGGAAGCTCGAATGTGTATGGAGCAGCGAGACGGATGACGGCGACTTTGGATAATCTTCTCCGATCAGCTTGAACCACCGCATTGATGAAATGCTAGAGTTCATTTGACCGAAGGCCTAGGCTGCAAACTCTTGATCATGATATACTGTACTTACAGTGGTCCCGATGGTCAAGCTGAGAATCTTGTGTGTGTTGATATTGGCATCAGAGATGACCTTCCGCACGGCTGCCTCAATCCCTTCCGTCACATTCACCGAGGTTTCGTGTTTGGTGCTTGAGATAACACCTCTTGTTTGGGGGTTGGAGATGGCTGCAAGGTCGATGATTGCTGCATCGGTGTTGGTACCTATAGGGAAGAGGTAGTGCTGAGACTCAGGCGAAACGCAAGACCTGTTGGGTCGCACCTCCCACATCGACTCCAATGCGGTACATAGTGAGTGAGAGAAGGGTGGGTAATGCGGTGACACATATTATTGAACCGGGCGATAGGCTGAGATTGGGCTGAGATAGGCTGTAGTGAAGGGTTGTTGATCGCAAAGTCGAGGAAGCGAGTCCCTTGGACGAGAGAAGGTCGAGGGAAGGAGCGCCTGCCGTATTGATCCTTCGGATGAATCCGGCCGCCGCGTCTTGCTTCTTCATCTTGCCCAGTCCTGACCAAGTCACCAAATCCTGACTGGCGCGGAATGGACTCCAAAGTTGACCGGACGCGTCTCGGGCGACGTTCGGTAGCTGTGGCTCTGGTTCTCTTATTCACTTTGAACTTGGTTGTCTTTGGGTCATTTCATGGGTCTGAGCAATCCACAACTCTTCCACCGCACTTCGACAAGATACTTTCGCGCTGTCGCGCCCTCAATGTCACACCTGCACCGGCCCCTTCGTTTCATCTCAGAACTCAGTCGGATAGGTTCCAAAAAGGAACACGCGCAGTACTCGTTAAGAATGCGACCATTTGGACGGGACGCGTTGACGGTCTTGAGGTCCTCAAAGGCGATGTATTTATGGATGGAGGAATTATTGTCGCTGTGGGAGTTATTGAAAAGTCTGTATGGAGCGCGCTCGAACACGATACAATTGACGCTGAGGTTGGTCGAGATCACTTCAGTGCTCATTGTACTGTTTTGAATCATTGTTAGGGGGCCTGGGTTACTCCTGGGTATGTCGTCTCATTTTCCGCTGTACCTCCCAGACAGAAGAAAATATCAGAATAGTGGATATGCATTCACATCTGGCGGTGGGCCCGTCCCCCGAGTTAAGAGGAGCGGCGGACAGCAACTCACACAAGGGTCTCGTCCTGCCGTTCCTGCGTAGTTTGGATTCTTTGAACACCCATGACGACGGTTTTGCTCTGGCAGTTGCAGGAGGAGTCACGACCAGTCTGATTTTGCCGGGCTCAGCGAATGCAATGGGTCCGTTGCGATATCCTGTTGCGTTCCCGTCTCATTCGGCTTTGAAGGTGGCCAGGCATTCGCTATGAAACTACGCCCAACCGAAGAGAGGTCCTCAATGTCTTTGCTGTTGGAGCCGCCGTATGGAATAAATGGCTCCGACGTGGACTATACTATCCCTCCTCGTTGGAGACACATGAAGTTCGTCAATTGCCTCGTGCCGTCGTTTTCCGTCTCATAGCTCATTTTGATAGACATGCGTGTGGTTAGTACCCAGTCTACTTCGAGTAAATCTTAATCACTTTGCTCTTAGGTGAAAATCCTGGTGAGAAAAACCGCTAATTACCAGACCAGTGCATATACATATGCCATATCCTTAGCCCGAGTGTACCAGGGGACCCGTATGGATACCGTATGGAGTTTACGCAAGGCGTAAGACCCTCAGTTCATGGTCGTTCTCAACCTGAGTGATCATGAATGAACAGATACGATGAGGCTCGCACAATGAAGAAAGCCCAGGATGAATATTGTGCCAAAGCTCTGTCTGGGCGATGGGCGGGCCTTGGTAGCTTCCCCTCCGAACTGGCGTTAGAGGTATCTACCGATTCTCACCACTTTCCTCATGACTTATAGCCATTGAAAAGGCTCTAGTCGACATTCTCCGCGGTAAATTCAAAGTGCATACTCACTGCTATGAGGCGGTAGACATCGACGCCTTCTCTCGTCTATCGGCTGAGATGCAATTCCCCGTTGCAAGTTATCACCACGCACATGGCTGGTTGCATTTGTATTGGTTCATGGTGATCTTGACTAACAGCTTATCAGAGTCGTACCTTGTCCCACAAGTGTTGAAAAATAGCTACGGTGGTGCACCTGGGTCGGCAATATTTTCGACTTTCTCGAGGTTGTTCTCATTATTTAGTTTATCTTCCGCTTTGTCTGAACGCAGTTTCCAGATACAAGCGTGAGTCATATAGGCACTCCGAGTTTGCTGCCAAGATTCTCGCGGATAATGGGCTCAAGGTCGTCATGAAGGCAAGTCCAAACTGAGTTGATATCATGACCGACTCTCATCCCAAGAGAACAGAGTGATCATCCTGCTATTGTATCTCGATACTTGGTGCATGAAGCTCGAATAGCACACTACTATGGGTTGAGTTCCAGTCTCGCACTGGCTTCTGTGACCTCGACTCCATCTCAAATCATGGGTTTGGGGCACCGCATCGGGTTTGTGAAGCAAGGTATGTCTTTGTTAAATATGACTGATTCATCTTCATCCTACCATCAGGATACGATGCTGACATCATCTTGTGGGACTCGCACCCCTTGGCTCTTGGCGCGACACCGTCCCAGGTGTACATTGACGGAGTCCCGCAGTTCAAGAAGCCCTATGTGTCGCCAAAACCTGCCTCTTCACAGCGAGCCCCCAAAACGCCTGATTTCTCGAAAGAGGTCAGGGATACAATCACACACGAGGGCTTGCCGCCTCTAGAACCTACCACTCGAACGTCAGGACCCGTCGTCTTCTTGAATGTATCTCAACTTTGGGTGCGGGAGGGAACCGGTGATATTCGCATGACTGAAGTTGCGGCAAATGTGCTTTTTGAAGATGGAGAACTGGTTTGGTCTGGGTCCGATGACGAATTACCTTTCGTGGAGGGAGCAACGACCGTAGATTTACAGGGAGGGAGTATCTCTCCTGCGCTTGTATCTGCAGGCTCGGCTTTGGGTCTTCAAGAGATTGCTATGGAGCCGTCTACTGCAGACGGATTAGTATTCGATCCGTTGGCCATGGACATACCTCGTATTCTTGGCGAACGTACACTCATTCGGGCTGTTGACGGTCTGCAGTTTGGAACGCGGGACGCTTTGTACATTGAATACTGGCTTATTGTGAAAGTATTGCTAAAACTGTTTACAGATTGGCATACAGAGGTGGCGTAGCGACCGCCGTAACCGCACCCGCTGGCGAAGGAGTTTTTCGAGGTCTCAGCACGTTCATCTCGCTTGGCTCGCGCAATTCTCTGGAGAAGGGAGCACTACTCCAGCAAATTGCGGCTGTTCACGTTGCTGTTAGTCTGCAATTTGGAAGTTCTGTTAGCACCCAGATCGCTACACTTCGGCGGCTTCTGTTGGAGTCTTCGAACGATGAGCAAGAATTCGGGTTCCAGCAGGCTAGCAAGGTAAGTTTTACTTTGGTGTGCTCCTCCAACGAACGAATAAACCGTTCGATGCAGGGTTCCATTCCACTGGTTATCACTGTTGATAATGCGGATGTTATGGCTAGCTTGTTGCAGTTGAAGAGAGAGGTTGAAGCGCATCACAACAAGACCATGAAAATGACCTTCATCGGTGGAGCGGAAGCGCACTTGCTCGCGTCTGAGATCGCCTCGATGGGCGTGGGGGTCATTTTGGCCCCTCCGCGATCATATCCGTACAACTGGGAACAGCGAAGAATGTGTGTCTCGTCGCGGACGCCCTTCCATTTTTATTGAATGCTCATGACACTCGTAGTCTTGCTGGCCCTCCATTGACAGCGCAGAGTTCCGCTGCTTGGCTAGCGTCGCATGGCGTCACGGTCGGACTAGGTCCAGAAAGCATTTTCGGGCAGCCGATCATGAGTACTTGGGCAGTCCGAAATCTTCGTTTCGATATGGCTTGGGTGCGGTCTGGTTCATATTCCGATCTAGCTTTACACTGACCAAGTCGCGTAGGTCGCTTTGGAATCAGGAGGTTCCGTCTCGAAAGAGGATGCTCTGGCCATGGCATCGTCGAACATCGAGAAATTGCTTGGTGTTCATTCAGGTCCGAACAGCGAGTTCGTTGCAACCCAAGGAGGCGACCTCTTCTCGATGGAATCCAAAGTTGTTGCCATGATGTCCGGAAAACGTCGCGTCGTTGACATATTTTGAAAGTAGTACAGCTGCTGAAAATCAGCGATCTATGATAATGGTACAAAAGCAAGCTGGGCATTGGGTATCGTAAATAGATAATGGATGACCTTCCTTCCACCGCCACCAGTATAGAAATCTTGAGCATGATCCATTATCGACCTGTCCTTGGTTGAATGACTTGACTCTCTTTGATTTCCAAGGCACTGAGCACACTCAAAAGATGGCCCGCACAAGTCCCCCGCCGACCTGCATCCCAGATGTCAATGAATTCAACATCTTGTTCAGTGAGCCGACTCACCGCTGCTCCAGCACCGAAGCCCAAACCACCAGCAGCTGAGTGGGCCATCTAAAATTTGGCGCAAGGATGTCGTAAAGAGATTGGGACAAGACATGGGCGGTTGTTGCGTGAGATGGTAATCACAGCAAATGAAGACCATAGCAGACGCACCGTATCGCCATACTTCCCATACTTGCTCTTCTTTGCTTCCTGACCAGGGTCCTGTTGTAGTCCGACAGAATTGGTGCCGCCTCCGGGGGCTGGTGGGACATCGCGGCCCTGGTGAGCCGCCATGAACGGTCGATATGCAGGCTTGGCACCCCCGTTGGAATTTGCCGCTGCAGGGGGGAGTCGTCGTGCAGCAGCAGGGGCAGAGGCAGCAACAGGGGCGGTGATCTTCTCCACATAGGCGGAAGGGAATAATGCTTGTTTTCCATTGAACCTTCCCATCCACCAGTCGCTGTTTTCTTCTTTGACGACCTCGATGATGTCGCCGACAGAGAAAGATAGATCGTCGGGTTCTTGGCCGTTCTCATTATAGGGCCACAGAGCTCGGGCCTGAGTGACAGCGGGTGCTGCGGGGGCGCTTACTCGAGGAGCATACGGTACTGGCGCTGCGACTGGTGGAGCAGCAGTCGTTGAATTGGGGAGTTTTGCAAGGAAGAGAGAAGCGTCGTGCTGAGAGATGTAATTTTGGGAAACCAAGAAGTTCACGTTACTGTATATATTCGGGGATCGGTGAGAATAAAGCAAAGACAGAGATGGAGGCGCATGTATACCTTTCGACCTGAGAAACGACATGGGCAAGCAGAGCAGCCTCAGACATGGTGGTACAGCCAAAAGATGAAAGCGGTGTTGTGGCCCGCTTAGCGTTGATGGCTTCGCGTCACGTCGCGTCCGTTACACACTGACTCCATGTCGGTCGCGCCATTGAGCAGACCAACCGAGTCGCAGGTCAAGCTAGACCAGACTCCAAATCTACCAAATTCCGATGGGTTCAACGTTCAGTCAATTCTTGTCTTCTCCATTCGTCGCTAAGTTGTTTGTAGTGGCCCACTTTTCGTCTTTTGAACAAGCAAACGCGCGTAACATTATCACCTGAGTTTCTGGATCCTTCAAACGTACGGAGGGTACTGGCCATTGCAAATGCCAATGGTGGCTTGTTTGCAGCTACTACTTCTGCAGGTACTCAATTTCGAGCTCTAGTTGTCTTTGGCTGAGGGTGAACAGGTCTTATTATTTCGCCATTGAGCGAACTACGGGACGCCTTCAACACTTCGAGTGACACCGTTTTCACTCCCAAACGAACCCTTCCATACAATCCTGTTTCCGTCGCATTTGCATGCAATGACACGCGTCTGTTGGCTGGAACTGGAACAGGCGAAATTCTTGTGTTCGATGTTGCCCAGTTGAGCTCGTCCTCCGCGCAGGTAGATCCGATTCAAGTATTGCAGGGATCCTCGAGTCCTGCCTCGCAAATTCTGCCCAACCCTAGCAACGAAGCTGAACTCGCGCAGTTGGTGGCCATTGTGAGGGTGGATGGAATGGTGCAAATGCTTGACATGCAGATGAACTCCAAAGGTGCTTGGGCTGGAACCGATTTGGAGAGTACTCCTGTGGCAGGTGTGTTTGTTATTTGGAAATCTCCTTCTCACAACAACTGAACTTTTTCAGCGTCCTGGTCTCCGAAGGGAAAACAGCTCGCGATAGGCTTGCGCTCTGGCGATATCCTCACAGTTGGATTGACCAACAACAGCACGCCCCTAAAGCATATACCAGCCACTGCGTCATCAGCTCTTGTGTCTCTGCATTGGGTCGGCCCCGCTTTCACGTTCCGAACAAGCTACGAGGCGAACGCTGTCGATCCGCCTCACCATATCGTTTCCTTGGATAGCAAAGCCAACACGGCGGCCTTCGTCCAGCTCGTACATCCATTCCCTTTATCCGGCCGTTCTCAGAATGCGCAAGTTTTGGTTTTACCTCGTTGGGATCACGATCCAGGTTCACCATCCGCCGACGAAGCCAAAGCTCTAATCGTGGTAGGAGATTCCTCCTCTACAGACATTGAGGTTCTCGGGAATACTGGGCCGCGTTGGTTTCAACAGTCGCAGGAAAACCAACTAAGTATACCTTTGGACAAGAATGACAACGACACCTTCCTTCTTGCTTTGGATGTGGACTTGACCGGCGAGATGCCCATCATGTACGCTTATCTGAACGATGGCACGATACAAGGGTGGTATATAAACCATTCGGATGCGAAGCAATATGCTGGACTGGTGGGGGCTGGCCAGACGTCTCCTGCTGGTGGCCAGTCAGTTGGCAATGCTTCTTTTGCCCAGCAACAAGTTAATCCACCGTCCACGTCTCCTTTTCTCAAACCAACAACATCTGCATTTGGACAGTCATCCGGCTTTGGACAATCGTCGACTTCGGCCTTTGGTGGTCAGGGACAAGCTCAATCCCCGCCAGCGTTCGGGCAAAACCAAACTGCATCAGCGTTCGGCCAGTCAGGATTTGGTCAACAGCCAGCGTTTGGCCAAAGTTCGTTTGGCGCACAGTCTTCTGCATTCAATGCTTCAAACACCACAACCGCGTTTGGCGGATTTGCCAACGTCAACAACGCCTTTACTTCTTCCAGCGGTGGCGCGTTTGATTCCTCCAGCAACGCGCCCCCATCTGCGCCTCCACTATCATCGGCCCCTTCTGTTTCGATGAGTGATGCCACGCCTTCCTTTGGTGGTTTATCTCTCGGCAGCTCGTCCTCTGAAGACACGAAAAATAAGTCTATAGGCGGAGGAATGTTCGGCACCCCAGCTCCGCTTCCACTACCTCCCAACCACCCGGCGAACCAACCCTCCACCCCAACGCCTTCGAACTTTTCGGATCCGGTTTTGGTCAAGCCCGCAAGTGGCTTCGGTGCTTTCGGCGGTGTCACGAGCGGAGCCTTTGGGAACCCCAAACCAACGAGCGCTTTTGGTGGTGGAGGCGCATTCAGCGGCGGAGCCTTCGCTGGAGGTGGCGGCAGTACCAGCAGCTCCAACACTACATCATCAACTACGAACAGCACTGCTTCGCCAGCCTTTGGAAAGACGGGTTTTGGACAGACAGGATTTGGGTTCGGGCAGACAGGTTTCGGACAAAAACCTGCGTCTGCGTTTGGAAGCACTGGATTTGGGTCTCAGGGGACAGCCTCGGCATTCAGTGCGTTCGCGGTTTCTGGACCGACGGGTTTCGGAACCGGTAACTCTGGTAATTCCGCTTTTGGTGTAGGAGGAACCACCGCTGCCCCTCCAGCTTCAACAACACCCACTGCACCATCTTCCGGAGGTTTCGGTGCATTCTCTTCCCAGGGACCCTCAGCATTTGGTGCCACTGGCTCAAACACTGCAAGTGTTTTCGGAGGCGGATCATCATCGTCTCCCGCTAGTGTCTTTGGTACGAATACGAACGCAAATACTCCCCCCACCAACTCCGTAGCGTCAGCGTTTTCTGGTTTTGCCGCCCCTAGTAATTCTCTCTTTGGACCAAAGACTCCGCAGCCCTCTGAGACGGCGCAGCCCGATTCTACATCCTCGTCTCCCGAACCTTCGAAGGCTCCCAGATCGCTGTCGCCCGGGGATAGTCCTCCACCAGTGTCATCTCCGCCGCAGTTCACAACTTCCAGTCCAGCAACGAGTGGTAATGCGTTTGGAAATTTGAAAGCTGCATCGTCTGGTTTCAAGCCTGCCTCGGGTTTCGGGGCCTTTGGCACCGCTGCTACCCCTCCTTCTTCTCCCTTCTTCAATGCTGGCCAGACGGCCAAAACACCTCCCGTTTCTGCCTTCGGTAGTCTCAGCTCGACGGCGCCAAAACCAACGGCCAGTGCTTCACCTGCTTTCGGTGCTCTGTCGCAATTAGGTGGACAGAAATCAGCGTTTGCACCAGTTTCTCCCGCCTCAACCCCCGCCGCAACACCACCCGTCACTTCCGGTGGTTTTGGCGCATTTAGTAACAGTGCAACTAGTCTGACATCGTCTACAACTCCGGCCAAGTCCTTTGGTGATCTGTTGAAGAGTGGGGCTGAGCCGCAAGATAAGCCCAAACCGGCATCTGCTTTCGGATTCGCCCCTCAGGCTGACGCCCGGTCGCCCTCTCCTGCGGCCAGTGTATCCATTCAGCAGCATGCCCCTGTGTTTACGCCGCCTCCAAAAGAGCAGGCAACCGAAGTCAAGGACACATCCAAGGAGCAAAGCAAGCCATCTCAATCCTTACCAACCAAGGACAAGGATGGAGACGCGAAAGGAACTACTTCTGAGTCTTCCTTCGGGGAGTTATCGCAGTCTAGTTCGTTTGTTGAAGTTTCAGGTGCCGAGGCAGAAGACGATGCTGATGGGGAGGCCGAGGACGCTGAGAGTGCACCGGAGGACGATGACGGCGATTCTTTCCTGTCGGATAGCTTCGGCTCTGGTTCCGAGGCACCCCCAGACGATGACGACGGCGAAGATGATTCTCGCTCGCCATCCCCGTCAACAGTACCGCTCCCCCCTTCCAGGTCGCCCTCGTCCACACCTCGTGCGGAGGTACCCCCACAGATCAGAGTATCCGAGTCACCCACCCCTTCAGAGGAAGAGGAGGAGGACGAAGGTTCTGATTCTTCTGAAGGTCGATTATCTACAATTCGCGAGGAGAGTACGACCCCGCCCGGTAGCCCAGAGAAGAATCCGTCGCCGCCAACCAAGACTCCGCTTGCAGCTCCGATTCCTGTCGCCCCATCGCCGTTCGGGATAGGTCTTGGCCGACCTAGCACCCGTCCTACCCGAAGCTCTCCTTTGGCGAACGCTCCCGTATCTGGAGACGAAGACGCAAAACAGGCTAAGCCTACCTTTAAAGCACGACCTGCGTCCCCCAAGTCAGTGTTTGGGGTACTACCTCCTCAGTTAAAAACGGAATCCATCGAGGACAAGGCCGAACCCGAGGGCAAACCACCGAGACCGAAAACTCCCCCTCTTTCTGCACTATCCTTTGGATCATCAGCCCCCAAAGCTCCTCCGAATGTACCGAAAGTTCCCTTTGCTGGTGTTGCACTACCACCATTTCCCAGTCCCTCGCTGGTATCACCCACATCGCCGAGTCCGCTGTCGCCTGGTAGTTTGTTTGGATTCGGTACACCGAAGAATGTAACCTCTCCGGCCGCACCTGCCGCCGCACCGAAGGGTTTTTTCAGTTTACAGCCCACTAAGCCTGCTAGTCCGGTGCCAGTTGTGGTTCCTCCTCCGCCCGAGGCTACAATGGAGGAAGGAATGCAGAAAGAATGTGCCTTGTTATTCGCCAACATGACTCGCGAGTTAGAAGATGTAAGTTGGATAATTCGCTGGGTGCTTGACGACTAAATCTCTTCGTACAGTTCCGTTTACTGGCCCAGACTGCGAATCAGAAATTAGCGGAATTGAAGAAACCGGTTGGCGGATCTCGCCGCACTGCCGATCTCGGCAACAAAACTAAATGGTCTCTGTCGGACGCGGTACAATTTGGGCAGACACTGCGGTTGTACGAGCAGGATTTAGCAAGTCTGAAGGAGGAGCGGTCTCAGAAGGAGGCATTGGTTCGGGAGTTGCAGAGCAACCTGCTCAAGGGTATGCTGATCTATCCATCCTCGCTCAAAACCCATGGACTCACCTGAGCACAGCTGGTACGCGTAGAGAGGAGATTGGGCGATTCATCAAGGCGCAACATGATAACGATTTCGCAAAAATGTTAAAGGCTCGCACCCTGGGTCCTGAACACCTCGAAACGCAGACGCATCTGCGGAGGAGTGTTCGAGTGAGTTGCCATGTCCGTTGTATTCTTCCATCGACTAAGACCCCGTCTTCAGGCTATTCGGGATCGTATTCAAAAGCTTGAGTCACATCTTCAGGAATCTAAGAAGCGGCTCAGTCGTGCCAATTCTGGCACTCCTGGCTTACGGTGAGTCCAACCAACACGATAAATCCTGCCCTCTAATCAAGGTGTAGTGCTCCTACGCTTGACACTTTGAACCGGACATTCCGAAACATGGATATAGCCCTCGATAATCAGACCAATGAGGTTGAACGGTTGACCGCTCGAGTGGCGAAACTCGACATGAAGGCGGGACAGCGCAGCAATCTGTCATATAGCACTCGGGATGCCCGTCTTCCTGATATAGCGACCAGGCAGCGCCCTCTGAATGTAACTCCCCATGTCGCAGTAACCACAGCAGCAGCTCTCAACGCCGAGCGGTCGGCACACAAATTGAAACGCGCCCTGTTGTCTGTGCGTAAAGAACCCCTACTGAATACGCAAGCGGCGTCTGCACCTCCCGCTGTGCAGGCGTTCAAGACGCCCCAGAAGGCTGGCATTAACTTGGGCCTGGGACTGAACGGAAGCGCACCGTCGACGCCCCCTCCGCCGGCCATGCTTGATTTCGACGATTTTCCCGAGGACAATTTTAATCCGTCACCTATACTGCCGACAAGACGAGGCGCAGGTGGAGGGTCGAAGACGCGTATTTCTAGCTCTGTACCTCTGAGACGGAGCCCTGCAGGGCAATCCACGCCCTCGCCGCCCCCCTCGTTTGACTGGGGTCCTTTGCCGACCTTCCAGAAGCCAGCCTCAACAATCCGTTCTCCCGACTTAGGTGGCTCTTGGGTGGCGGATGGATTTGGTAGCAAAAAGTAGTTGGAGCTTTTCCCTTTGAATAGAATTGTTTCCGACAGATATCATACAAGTACAACTTGTGGTCAAGATGTTACGGCGTCGGGTGGCCGTTTGAATTTTCTTCTTCATTACCTACAACACCATTCACCGTCCCATTTTCTGTGGGTTGATCTTCTGGATAGTAAATGATGGATTCAAGGTGGGCGAGGGCGGCCTGTGGAAGGAGGCCAAGTTCTAGTATGGAGCATAGCGGTTATCGTTGAGGAAATCGCTGCGCACCCTCCCAACTTCGCTGAGTTCTTGGTCGTCATCGCCCGTAAACACCTCGAAATTTCCCGTGTCAGCGTCAATTAAGGCGTCCATGTCCTCGTCGTCTGAAGCCGAAGCCTTGTCTGGGTGCAAGGCCGCGCATCGCGAGAGAGCCTCGAATATCGGTTCCACTGCCAATGTTCTTGAATTCAAGTCAATGGGCACATATCGCGCAAACGTACGCGAATCAGCGCTTTGGGGCACGATAGAAAGTTCGCGCATATCGCTCATCTCTTCATTCGAGGCAGCACCTTCGGGTTCACCAGCATGTTCATCGAGTTGGCAATATATTGAGGGCCCGGCCTCTGCGCGAGAGATGGCGTGCAGGGTGATGGCTGGGTACTCGATTTGAAAACCGCGTCCAGTGGTCGACATGAATGCTAGAACGCTGGAGTGAATCGATTTCCAGTACTAGAGAGAAAAATAACACGGATCGAACCTTTCTATTATATACAAAGTGCCTTTTGCACCGTCCTCCGGCGAAAACCCATCCAGTGGAGGATCCAGCGCTACCGAGACATTTTCCTCCTTGTGTCGAAGCACGGCCGGGATGTCGGAGAAAGAAGCGGGGGTTTCTGCTGCAATAGTTGTACGCTCTTCGCGCGAGACAAAGTGTGGAACGCTGGTTATCGGCGCTGTTGAAGGCATCGAGCAAGAGTTTTCAAAAATTTGATCGCACTCGTGCTTCTCTTGCTTACGCGCCACAGCTGACATGCGCTGACACTCGACCGAAACTTGACCAGAACCTCAACTGCGCCATGGATTCGTCGGCTTTGCTCGCCCACATCGTTTCTCAGACCCGCCAAAATGTCGAGTTTCTGATATCCCAGAGACAGATTTCTCCTGCAGACGGGCGCGATATCATGGCGAAATTACCGATCGCGTCTGACAGGTCAATGGTGGCGCTTGAGCAGCAGGCTCAGAATCTGCTCATAACTCCGCCTCCAAGTCTTCCTCAGACACCTGCCGCGGCGCAACCCGTCCAAGCGAAGGCTCTCTGGGGCTTCAATGAGAATGGACAGGTTCGCTACTTAATACTTGGAGTCTCCGTGTCCCAAGTGTCTTCAGAACTCTCAAGACCTCAGTTTCCGTGCGGGAGACATAATTGAGATCGTTCACGAATCGAACTCAGACTGGTTGGTGTATTTCTGGGTCGCTCGTCGACTGCACCTAAGCATGCTTACTCAGGTGGACTGGTCGACTGCACGGCAGAGAAGGTGTATTCCCTGCTAATTATGTTGAGAAGCTGGCTTCCCCCCCTCCTTTGTCATACGACTCACGCGATACATACTCCGCGCCGTCTGTCCCGTCGTTTCCTGGCCAGCCGTCGTACGAGCCTGCGTATCAGTCCTCCGCCAGTCCCCCCGCCGCTTACCGGGGCGAATATCAACCTCCTGCAGGTGGATATCAGCAAGGTCACTGAGATTTATTTCCGTCGCTATGTCTGACAATCATTCAGGATATCAAGCACCTGCACCTTACTCCGCTCCTTCAGGCCCTCCGCAGCCATACAATCCGTATATGCCTCCTCAGAACATGTACAATACCCCACCTCCTTTAGCTCCGAAACCGTCACCGGCTCCTCCTGCGGATACTCAGGCGCAACAAGCTGGTGAGGAACTTTGTCATGGCATGTTTTTGCCCCTCACCTCTGTTTCCTGTCTTAACCAGCCCCGCCGCCTGGGTCTCCCAAGAAAAGCAAATTCGGAAAGTACGGCAGCATTGTTGGTCAGTCCGCTGCTGGTGGGCTAGGATTTGGAGCTGGTACGAGGGTTCCCCTTCATCCAACTAAGCCGCCCATCATCGCGTCCTTTGCTAGGCTCTGCCGTCGGAAGTGGTATCATCAACTCTATTTTCTGAATTTTACAGACTTGCAGTACATGCACTGCGTCCATCACAGATTAAAGGTATATTCATCTCGGAGTTTGTGCTCGTCTTAGAAAACTATGGTGTATACACGGTAGTTTATGTATCCCAGTGCGAAGAGTTTCTATCCAATTATTGGAGCAAGTCTTAAGTTCGTGCGCTTCGGCAATTTCACCTGCCACACAAGCGTGGGAATTTGACGAGCAAATTGAGATCACCATAGCAGGTATTACGTCGTGGGTTAGACACAGCTTGTACCGCAAAGTCGGACGGTCGTCCGCAGCGTCACTTCCCTTCCTCCTCCATCTCCATCCCCCGACATGTCTCTGCTCGATAGAATAAAGGATGGCATTACCGCCATCGTCCCCGCCAACAACAAGCGTCGCAACACAATTCCGCCACCTCAAGGAATAGGAAACGTTGGTGCCGGCCACGCTAATTTCGAGGATGATGTACGTCTTTTATGCTTCTCCCCTCCCACAGACAGCAGACAGCTAGTTCTTCGTTCGAAACCTTACATAAGCTTGCTGTCTGCCTCCTCTGCTCGTATCGCGCTCGTATGAGCTCCTCGAACGACCTGCTCATATTTCTCATTTGTCTCCCATTTGCCTGGACATTCTGGCTATGGGTGGGTTCGCATCTACCGAGAAACTATCTCCATCATCTTCGCGTGGTGTTGCTCTCTTGACGCGTCGGCTAACGCGTTCTTGTATCCTAGATGATAGTTTCAAAACCTATGATCGTCTTCCACTCTGGCCAAGTATTCTTCAATTTTCTGGCAATGGCTACTTTTGCAAGTGTAGCCGCGTTCCAGGCAAAGTGGCACGTAGGACCATGTTCGTCGCGTCTCGTTCATGCGATAAGATTTCGTACTCATCAATTAACTCGCAGCTGGTCTCACTGGATTCGCCATATTTCTGTCAATCTTGGGGATGCTACTTCCCCTTTTCATGCTTCTCGTACCTGTGGCCTACGAGGTGCGCTCCAGTGATTCTGTTGAAGTAGCAGCTGTTAAATACGTTTACAGAAATACGATAAATTCATTCGTCTTGCGCGTGCATTGAAAGAAGTTCGCGTCGGTTTCATACTCACGGGAACGGGAACTGCATTCGCCTTGTTAATAGCGTTAGTATCAAAAGTTCTTCTCATCGTGCATCTTGGTACTCACTTTTAGAAAGATTTACCACAACCATATCTGCTTTCACGCAGCCGGGATGCAAAGACGCATCCAAGGACCCACACGCGGGAGACCGCGATGATGGATTCGTCAAGGGACTAGGGGGATGGTGTAGCACGAAGAAGGCTGGTGCCATCTTCTTTTGGGGCGCATTCATCTTCTGGGGTGCTTCCCTGGTTCTCCTGGTATTGGACTGGCGAGGCGGCAAACTGCACTCGCACTCCGGTCCCCGCGATCCCCCCTTCACCCATCCTCAGCAAGAAGCCACGGAATTCGAAATGGACTATGACCCAGACGACGAAGAATACCAGCATATTCCACCAGTGCGCCGCGCTACTGCATCCGACGGTCCTGCGTCGTATGATTCAGCTCCGTATGATTCCGCTCCATCAGGCGGGGCCAATCCCTTCTCCGACGCCAACCGCTATAATACGCCACAGACGCCGCCTGTACATGGCCGACCTAGTGTCGATGCGTACGGCGCGTTCTCTGATCCGGCGCCATCTGGCTTCTCCCCTGCAGCACCGCGATTCGGTGCAGGCGGTGGCGGCCCGCCCGTTATTCCTGAGCAGGATCTGGGTCCGTCCGTCGGCATGAGCCGCACGATGCAATATGCGGACCCGTACGCTGCCGTGCGAGCTTCGATCGCTCCGGGCGGCAACACCCCACCGCAACAGGGCTACGATAGCGGATATCAAGGCTATCGGTGACAGTAGTTGCGTGGAGTAAGGAGATGAACGGATGTATTTTGCGCCGTCGAGGACTTCCTTGGTTGATGACCTTCACGATACATACTGCTACAATTATTGTAGTACAAAGTTAAGTGTATACTGCTACGCATAGGACGAACATAAGTTAAGTATATAATGCTGCGATTGACATTTCTGCTCATTTGAAGCGTGTTGAATGCTTATGCGACACCAAAAGCCGATGATTACGGCGAAAATCAGGTTGCATTGGCGGTGCCCAAAAAACTGGTATCAGAATACAGAGATGTAAATACCTCAGACTACTCAGTAACTCGATAGTTCCACGGCGAACGCGACCGCAAGCTTTGAAAAGCTAGTTCAAGCGTCAACTACAATGAAGGGCTGCGCAAAACATATGAACGTACTGCAACATGTGGTCAAAAGAGAATCCAGGCACATCGATTCTGTCATTAGGGGTGTGGACGTCTGCAACAAAATTTATGGTAAGTGCTGTGACCGTTGCAAGTTATGTGTATCCTGACTTGGGTTTGTGTCTTTGAATTTGGCTTCAAGGGTATGGCAGCTTGGGTATCCGGCCTTCTTCCAGCTGCTGTGGTCGCTGCTCGGTCCCCGCCCAGAGGGATTGACGGGGTAGGCGTCCTTCACCCAGGGAATATCCACTGCTCGATGTTTATTGTGAGAATCAACTTATGTAGTCAACATGTAACTCACGATGTTGGTCGATGAGTTGGGTGAGGAATTCGGTTAGTGCTTCGTCGACTTGTGATTCGTTGGTTATGACGGCGATTTCCTCTGGTAGGTCTGGATTGTGGTAGGCCTTGTTTAAAAGAGAAGAACGTTGGCAATGTGAATCAGAAAAGAAAAGTTTCGAAGGCTGACTGTCATGTCGAATTGAATCATCCCTCGGACCACTTTGCCTGTAGATTCGAAGCGGGAAGCGAGCCACTGCGATCCGAGAAGGCCTCCCTAAAAAAAGTGGTAAGAGGAGGAGGTTGAGTAACCCATGATCCAAACTTACCTCCTCCCCGGCATAGAAATGGAATTCTAGCGGGGAAACTGGAATGTACCCGGATACCAAGAGTGCTGGAAGAGATGCTCGTTGAGCGATGCAAATGAGCGCGAGGTCGAACAGGCTAACCTCGATAGGCTTCGAGAATGGTGACTGTTCCGGAGCCGTCATCCCCAGCACCAGGAGCCCGGCTAGAAATTCAATGCGTCAGATGTCAGATAGACAAGAAGGAGATAGCTGGAGACGGACTCGGAATGGTTTCTCTGGTTGATACTATCTATGTGAGCACCGATAATTGTTACCGGATCGGAGTCGAGAGCGTCGGGAGGCGATATGCTAACGACCTGAACGAAATTCAGCAGCTATGTCGGAACGGCCATTTTGCCCTCACGATGGACTTCTGCTTCCAAGGGTGGTCAACGTGTTCGATAGAAATGAGATCCTGTTGGTCTTCGCTCGCAAGTTCGGCTGTGTAAGTGAGAATTTTCGCATAAAGCCACTCTGAAGCTTCACGGCCAGTTTCGGTCTGGTAGTAGCGTGTGTGGTACGACGTTAGATGCTCCAAATTCACTCTAGGCTCGTCCTTGGAGAGATGAGATAAGATGCCGGCGACGATCGTCGAGTTCGGGGACGGATACGAGAGATGCGGCTTTTCGGATAGTGTTCCCAGAAACGGCGTCTCCGTACTGTGACAATCTGCATTGGAAACATAGAGAAAGTGCTCGCGCTGTGAGCTCACATGTCCATGAAATCCCAGCCCATAGACTTTGCTTCGAACTTTTGGCGTTCGGTCATCCATTGCGGTTCAGAATCCAGTGAGAACTGAATCAAACGACGTTCGTCCAAGTCCAGATCGATTCCTGGGAGTGACTGAGAAAATGCATATGGCAAGTCGCTATTCTGTGTTGCACACCATTCTGCTGTTCCTTGAATTGGGCAGTCTCGAGGTGTGCGTTGAGAGGTGTCTGCTCAGATTGCGCGGCCGCGGCCAAGGAAGCAAAGGCACAGAAAAATGTGAGGATAGCACGGTGCATTTGGAGAGCAGCGCGGTCGATGGATGGCGTCGAGAGGTTTATAGGCGATAATTGTGTGATGCGCAGTCTGTGTTGATCACTGCGGGCAGCATGGGGCCCATCGTCAGCGCTGCGGGAATTTGCAAAGGCGTAAGCGTGTGGCTGTGTTGATAGGACAATGCCGACGCGCCTGGACAATAGCGACTATTATAGCACGCTTGATAAAAGATGAGGCTGCCTGTCGTGTTGACCGTCCTCTAACTTGTCCTTCTCCGCCATGGTCCCCCTCATCCTCTTCTCTTTTTCTTCTCTTCTTTTTCCCTTTGCTGCCGCTCATGTGGCAGCCTGGCACAAGGGCAAGTCCCATCTGCGTTCCCGTTGCTCAAATCGCGTGTTCTGACGCGTCATTCAGGCATGTACTGTCTCAATGGAACCACACCTGGCCACGACGACCAGGATTTTAACTCTATCGCCAACCCGTTATTCAATGTACTATAGTCTTTCTGCGTCGCCACCCGTCAACTCAATAATTTTTCAATTCATAGTTGAAGAAAGACGACTGGTGGTTTCATGGACTCGACCAAGTCCGTTACGCGCCTCCAGCTCCCGTCACTTCTAATCGCTCGTCACTCAGTGCAACCAATTTCCACCCGCCGACGGCGATTTTCTTGAACTGTGCGTCTTTGTGCTCATTTCGGCTGTGCCTGTCCTCAAATCCGAACCAGTCCTGCCAACGGGGAGTTTACAGTGGAACTGGCCGTCAATCGAGCATTCACTACGTTGAGTTATGGCGGCATGAACACAGGCACGTCCGTTGTCCAGATCGATATCTCAACTCTTATGCCACCGCTCTACAGGAGACTTCCCTGATGGTCAAAACTACCCAAACGGTCTCGGGGGCCAAGATTGTATTAGTGCTTTCAACAGTGCGGCTCCGCCACTATTCTTCCGAGATATCACACCGTCTGACTCTTCCAAAGTTCATACCCAGAACGAGAGCATGGCCTCTGGCAGCGCGTTTGCGATCTCATGTATGTCCGATCTTAGCCACTAATTGCCCATTTGACCGCGCCTATCTTCAGACCAGGTTTGCCCTACGTTTCTCCCGATAGGTAGCGAACTGACCAATCATAGTCGGATCTTTCCCAAGTCACTCCCGAAAATCTAGTCGTGTTCACTACTCTCTACCAGTAAGCGTACTATACATCTTGAACCCGTCGAAAGTTAACCTCGCGCCAGCACGCCGTGGAAACGTATCGCCACATACGAAGTTCCAGACCTTCCTGAATGTCCGGATGGCGGCTGCATCTGTGCTGTAAGCTAAATTGATTGTAGTATCCCGCTATACATCGCTGACTTGTCCGTCAGTGGGGCTGGGTCCCGAACGGATGTGGCGAGCCCAACATGTATATGCAAGGTTCATCGCTTCATCGTTTCCCGCTGTGGAAGCCGCTCACCTCCCTCTAGGTTTCCGATGCAAAGTCACCGGTCAGCCCGGAAAATACGCCGTTGCTCCCGCTGTAGCTCCGACCTACTGCGCAGACAACTCGGCAGATTGCACCTCGGGCCCCCGACAAATGATTGTGAGTGATTATCATTCGGACACGTTCACTGGTTTGCGACATCTCATCTCATCCCGTTGTCATTTAGTACTGGAACCAGGCGGAGGGCAACAATATCGATGTTTCTGGTAATGACGCGCGGGGCTTCCCAAAGTCGCCCGCGTATAATGCCGTGCTGGGATTCGCAGAGGGTATGTGATTAGTTTCTTCCACGTTCATAACAGCGTTACGAATCTCGAGCAGGTGCTCAGCACGACATATTCTCGACAAATTCTGCTCCCACTGGTCCCTCTGGTCCGTCCGGCAAGCCGAGTGCAGCTCAAGGACGGCCGTCTTCTTACTGGTTACAGTATACGGGACTGTTGCTCCTCTCTTTGGCATGAATCAACTTACGTTTCATTGGTGTATGATTTCTGTCTCTTGCCACTTGTTCGTCTTCTTAACCGTCTGCAGTGACGAATCACACATGACTATCAACGACATCCTAGTGTATCTATAGGGCTTTTAGATTACTTGTATCACCATAATAACCCAAATCGCTGCTCGCAGCTTAGACGATGCGGAATGCGAATCACAATGGAACATGCTACACATTCGTACAGTTACGACAAGGGGTCTACAATACACATAGATGAGCTCTAGGAAACTATAGTGATATATATGTGCTAGATGAGGTCAGAAATATACACAAAGCAAGAATTCACAGAGCGAGAGGAGAGGATATAATGAGAAATAATAAAAAAAGGAGAAAAAAGATAACCAAGAAGCCCTGCATAGGCATAGTTCACCGCTTCTTCCGCCGTCTTCCCGTCGGCGGTGGTTCATAGTCGGCGTCACCGCCATCATCATCCCCCCCATCTTCTTGTTGACCTGGGTCGTCGAAGTCGTCTTCAACACCTTGAACGTATCCAACACCCATGAACACGGGGTCACCCCCCGCGCCACCACGAGCCAGAAACCCTCGGTTTTTGGGCCGCGTCCCGACACCCACAAAGGTCCCGCTGTCCAAATCCAGATCCAAATCGGGACCAGCGTCCGGATGAGAATCCCAGTCTTGTTGAGAAGATCGGGACCGCGACCGCTGCGCCGTGCTAGCACTGCGCAACTCCTGCTCCAGCGTTTGGCGGCGGCGGTTTTTCGATGGGCGCTCCGTCCGCGCTGCAGTGGAAGTGGAAGTGGAAGCGGTGGACGACGACGCCGCGCTCGCTCTCTCGCGTGGACGAGACGGCGGGGGAGCGATTTGGAGTGCGGGCAAAGGAGATTGAGATTCTGAACGGGGGAGACGCTCTCGGGATTTCGTCCTGCCGTTCCCGTTCACCTCCTTGGCCTTCCCCTTCCCTTTCCCTTTCGAAATAGAATGTGGATGTTTGTTCAAACCAATGCCAATGCCAGGACTGACGTCCTGCGAGTCTTGCGCAGCATCGAAGCGGAGGCTCAGCTCGTCTTCGTCTTCATCGTCGTCATCCTCATTGGCAAGGGGCGGGGGCGGCGCAGGCACAGGCGCTCGAGTCGTGCGACTGGGCGGACGAGGTTTTCGGGGGGACGGTTCGAGGGGCATGGGGGACGACGGGGGCCGCATCGCGAACACATCCCGTCGCGAGCCACCTGGACCGCGAGAGGGTGGTGGAGGGGTGACAGCGATAGCGCGGCTGTCTTGCTCCTCCAGGTTCATGGTGATGTCGTCGGCGGCGATATCCTTCTCTTTTCGAGGGGGGACAACGAAGAGCGTCCGGACAGGCATAGCGGGATTTCGAGGAATGATGGGGGGAGTGGAGGGAAGCCGCTCGTCTGAGTCGTCGTCGTTTCCTCTGTCGGAACACAAGGAAGGGGTGATCGTACTCGCTCTGGGGACGGTGGACTGCCTGGAAGGAGGGAAAGATTGCGACAGTATAGAGCTGTGTTCCTGTGATGTGAAAGACGATGACGAGGAGCGACGTTTTGAAGCATGAGCTGCAGGGGATTCGCCATCAACTACAGCCAGAGTAGGTCAAGGGAATACTAACAAGGGTCGTCCGCAAATCTCTCGTCTAGGGATTGTGCCACTCTCTTCCTCTTTTCGCCAGTCTTCGCGGAATCAAACAGAGCACTGCGCTCTCGATCCCATGTAGAGGTTCGCCCAATCCAACTCGCATCCCCGGCAGTACTAGATGTCGACGATTGAGACCGCGCAATGGACTCGCCCAGCTTTTTGAGAATAGCGGCATTCCCTGACGACATGCTTCGACCTCCTACTACCACCGTTCTACTACTATCCGTAGAGCCAGCACTACCTCCACGAGCGGTCGAGGCCTGTGCAGGAGGAAAACTGGTTTTCCTCAACTGGACTGTCTTCATCTCTGACAGGAAAGCGGCCATCTTCTCGGGTGGCACTGTGGACTGACCTGTTCGACGGGAGGGGAGCGAAGAATTGATCGGTGCTTCGTCTGGGAGGCTCCCAGTAGGTTTGAGGGAAGCGCGGGCAGCGGCGAAGGGGGCAGTCGTCGGAAGACGGCCGCCAGTGAAACCGGGTGGCGGTGGAGGAGGGGGAGGCGGTGGGGGCGGAATAAAAGCGTGTTGAAAAGAGCGGTTAGATAGCTGGACAGAACAGTCATGAAGCTAACCATCAGAGAAATGGTAGACAAAAACGAACTTCTTGTTTCAAGCGTAGGATCTCTTCCTCCAGTGTCCGAATCCTCTCCTTATCCTTCTCTCTCTCTTGGTCGCGCTCTGCTTGATCATCCTTGTCGCGCTCCCATCGTCGTTCCTCGTTCCGTTTCTGTTCTTCGCGAGCGGCAACGAGTTCGCGTTCTTTACCCCTCACACGCACTTCACCCGACGTGTCAGCTTCCAGTGTATCGTAGGCCCTCCCCTTGCCTTTCTCGTGAGAGGAAAACCGAGGGGAGTGATCGTGACTGACGGTCTCCTTGGCCTTGCCTTTCGAACTCGGGGAAGAGACAGGAAGATCTGCGTCTTCGGTAACGAACCGCTGCCTATCGGAGGGAGGAGGTCGAGGTCGAGACGGACCCGATGGTGATAATTCCAAAGGCGGAGGCTCAGGCCGAGCTTTCGGAGGGCTAAATACGTCCGCCGCCCAATGCACCTGTCGAGGCTCGGCATCCTCAGGATAGCGAGGAGGGGACTCTGGTTGGGTAGAGACAGAGCGCGGAAAAAGAGAGCCAGGCATTGTGATGGAGGAGCGGCGGCGAAGAACTGTGGGTAGCGGCGGGGGCGAGGGGGAACGCGACTGGGAGCGTTCAGAGCCAGAGTCTGTCAACTGCATTGATCGTCCGGTGTGAGTAAGATTCTGCGAGCCCACCTTCTTCCGGTTCTAGGTCTGGTACTACGCGGTGGTTGGTTTTGCGTGTTGTGGTGAATATTTCCGGCGATGGAGGGGCGGGGGATCTTCGATTTCTGCGTTTGGAAGCTGCAGCGCGTTGTTTATCTCTAGAAACCCCGGGAGTGCGGCGTGGGGTGCGCACTGGACCGCCGGGGTGTCTGGAGAGGTCATCGCGTGTTCTAGCGGGCGCGCGTTGGGTGATTTCTGGGGAATTTTCGCGTGAATCTGAGTCGTCCTGAGGGGGGACGCGTTGATGAGGCTTGCACGGTGGTGGACGGTTCGCGTACCTGTGGGATGGTGCCGCCTGTTGCGGTGATGAGGAAGGACTCGATTTCCCTGGAGACGAAGGAGAATACGCCGGAGAGGATGCCAGTGGACGAGGATGGGCCATCGGACGCCATCCTCGATGTAAACAAGGGCGCATTCAAATAAACGTAAACAACCGCGTCGTGGGAATATTTCTATCGTCTACTTACTTCCCGCCCTCCGCATTCCATGGTCCAACGTCGCTCAGCGAGCATCCTTGTGGGCACTTGCACGTCCCACCAAGCTCCTCCGGCAAGTTCCCCTCGTCAATTTGTTCCAGCAGCTCAGCCTTGTACTCTTTCGGCCCGCCTAATATATGCACTTTGTCCACCGTCACTTCGTCAAGCCATCCCTTCACCACATTCCAGACCGTGCTGAAACCCATCGGCGCATTGATCACGTAAAACTTGCCCATGCACTCGGGGTAGTAGTTCTGTCCAATTTTGGTCGCCTCAGACACGTAGTCCTTGACGCGGATGAAGCTCGAGAGCGAGACGCCGCCAAGATCGAGGATACTGAACGACGTCTCAACGGGATGACCCACCGCGGACGAGCAGGCGGGGAGTCGCGAGTTGAGGAAGGCTTCGTATTCGACAACAAGGTGCTGCAGAAGACGTTCTTGTGTCGTGCATTCGTACATGGCTTTCACATTCAGGTTGCCCAAGCGTTGGATGTATATTGGGCGACCGGACTGCCAACAAGCATAAGTGACTACGGCCAACTTGTGATACTCAACTCACTTTGTCCATGTTCTGGGCACGAATAAACTTCAGTTCGCAGTGAACCAGCGGAAAGAACTTACATGATAGTATTGCGGTAAGTACTTGTCCACCTCTGCAACCTCTGTAAAGTCGAACGTCCTGTGACCGAGTTTTAGCACCTTATTGAAGACCATGGTGCATCCGTCCCTACTTACTTAACGAGCTCGTCCACATTGAACTCCTTTCTCCACTTTTCGGCAGCCTTGAACATCTCCTTAGATTGTTCGACATCAAACTTGCGTGCGCGAAGGAATCTAAGGTGGTCGCCTAAGCACGCCGGTCATGAGGGGAGTGGATCACAACGGCCACACCGCAACAGCGTCGCATCATCGTGACGCGCCTCAACCAAGACGCCGTCCTTCCGTAGCTCCTCTTTCAGCTTGCCAAGGGCCGCCTCCTGCTCAGAGGACAAATTCCCTAAATGACCTGGAGGCGGGGTGTAGTTGGAATTGGGTTGGGACATTGAGACGACGATAGTACGAAGGGGAAGCAATGGTAAGGTGCGCGTCATCGACGAATCTGCGGCGCTGTTTCTATAAACCGAGAAAGAGCACACGTTCATCATGATGCGGTTTGGTGTGCAGAGTCACGGGATCGCGTACAGGAGGAAATATTTTTCTCTGCTCCCTATCATCGCGAAAACAGCCTCCCAAACCATCCAGTCTTTCCTTTCGATGCAGCGGCTGCAGTCGCAGTCGCAGTTGGCTTCTTAAAGGAAGACTCGTTGGGCGACCTCTTGTCAACAACCTTGACGCTTTCAGAATTTTCAAGCTGAGCATAGCGGCGCTTGTATTCTGAAGGAGACTCTGCTGAAGTCCCGCCGGCCCACATCCCTCTGCGCGCTGCTCTGGGATGATCGATTGTAAACGCAAAGGCTGAGCACCGGATGAAGTATGATACCCACTTCGCCTCATTCTCAACACGTAGAAACTCCTCCTTACCCCACTTGCCGTACTCCGCACCAGCCTGTTAAATAAGATATAGTCAAAAAGATCGACGGAAAAGCGAGTTCGGCCCCACTTGTTCGTATGTTGTTACCCATCCAGCCCGCAGCATTTCGAGAGATAGGCTCTTCCCCGATGCCCAACTTGCGGGCAGGAGACGCGGTGAGAGGGTCACGATCGAAACCTGTTTCCGATGCAATAGGCATATAGTATGCGTGAACTATGCGAGAGGGAGGCGTACGGTTCGGCCATACTGATCACGGCGAAGGAGCTGACAGTAAACCGTTTTCCCTAGAATTTCTTCTCTTAGCCACGAGAGAGCCTCTTCCGCGTAAGCTGAGGGGTCGTGTTAGATTAGATACCCAGGGTGAGTACGCGTTTGTTTGAGTAGACACACGTTGAGCTGGTTTCCCAAAATGTGCAGCCTTCGAAAAATCGAGAACCACGTCAATATAAGTGAGTTGCACGACAGGCTAGTCATTACCTCTGGAGCGTCAACGCCGGCGATCCGGATGTGAAGCGTCTTGTCCTTCAGTTCTTGTACCATCATCAACTATCGTTTCTGAGACACGATTTATTTATATCAGAATCACCCTTCGTTGTGGATGGCACGCGTCTGAATTTGAGAGGCCATCGCCACCCAAATCCAGGCATATGATAGAACCGAAAGTTGTCCGAGTCGCCGACGCTTGTAACCTTGCCCTTTACCCATCGTCGCTTGGCGAGGACGTCGGGAGTTACCCAGTCGCCGTTGGGTATCCTCCGGAAATATCGTCTGTATACTAGAGCGCCGGATATCGAGGTCACGGAACCGAGGGCGAAGGCGGAGAGGGCTAAGACGGGAGCGGGAATTGCGTTCAACCTTGCTTGAGCTTGCGAGAGTAATCCTTGGGTTTCCTGCGAGGGTTCGCGTTTATTCCGGTCTGCTGGCCACAGTATGGGTATGGAAGGCATGGTGTTGGTTGCAGACAGAAGTGTAAGTCTGTTCGGCGTGGCGGCCCGAAATCTCCGACTCACCTGGCTTCCGACTCTCACTTGCATGAGCGAGCAAGCGGCAGACCGCGATCTCCTCATCCTGTATGCCACCGAAACCGGCACTGCTCAGGATGCCGCAGAGCGCCTTGCGCGCCAGTGCCGCCGTATCCACTTCACATGTCGGGTTCTCAGCACAGACAAATATTCTTTGGTATCAAAACCATCCTCCTCAGCCTTGCCCCCCACCCTTATTCAACCGATCTTGTTATCCAGTCCGATCTGCTCTCTGAGCCTCTCGTCCTCTTCGTCGTCTCGACAACTGGTTCCGGTGTAGAGCCCCGATCCATGACAATAATGTGGAAGACCTTACTCCGTTCCGACTTGCCTGTCGACCTATTTGATGAGCTTTCGTTCGCTGTGTTCGGTTTGGGTGATACGGCGTACGAGAAATTCTGCTGGCCGGCCAAGAAATTGGCTCGGAGGCTCGTGAGTCTGGGTGCCACGGAAATCTGTGACAGAGGGGAGGGCGATGACCAAGATCCTCTGGGGTAAATATCCCATCCCCCCTGCAGTAAGCTCGTGACAAAGCCGACTCAAATCTTTCAGTATAGATGAGGCTCTGGAAACATGGACGCAGAAAGTCATGGATGCTTTACTGCTCGCCCATCCACTGCCGAAAGACGTTGAGATACTCCCAGTCGACTCACTGCCTCCTCCGCGTGTGAATATGGTCCGGGACCCTTCATCTTTCGCCTCAACCTCGTCAGAAACTCCTAGAGGTTTCTTTTCGGCGACAGTGAAAGTGAACAATCGCATAACTGCTGAGGATTGGTATCAAGATGTTCGACATCTTGAGTTTACATTGGACCACGACATCCGGCAAGTTATAGACAAGGCGGATCTTTGCTTTTGTTTCTGATGGTCAGCGTAGGTATTCGCCTGGAGACGTCGCTATCATACAGCCTATGGCGTCTCCCAAAGACGTCGAATCGCTCCTCGGCACTCTGGGTTTTTTAGAAGTGGCGGATGCACCATTTCGAATAGATCACACCATGTCCTGATCGTTTCCACTGGATTCTATCACCTGGCTCACGTTTCCCAGTTAGGACAGACCTTTCCCTACCCGAATATCTCGCAGACGTCGTGACCCCAAGGATACTGTTCACCCGATATCTCGACTTCAATGCCGTCCCCCGTCGATCCTTCTTCGAATATCTTCTCCATTTCACAACGGACGAGTTAGAACGCGAAAAACTGCAAGATTTTCTCTCTCGAGAAGGAGCTGTTTGTGGTCTCTGCTCGCTTTTTTTCGCGCTGTCGAATTCACACAGAGCATAGGATGAATTATACGACTACTGCCATCGAGTCCGACGAACGATTCACGAAGTTCTAGTCGAGTTTCGCCACGTTAAAATACCTCTAAATTATGTCTTCGACGTATTCCCACCGCTTCGGCCACGCTTATTTTCTATCGCAAGTTCAGCACAGGTAATAGTATCTCCGCCTTCACAGAAACGTCATATTCACAGATACTCAGCATTCTCCTTCCGAGATACATCTTTGCGTTGCGATCGTGAAATTTCGTACCAAGTTGAAGGTTCCGAGGAAAGGGATATGTACCTCCTTCCTCGCGTCCTTGAAACCAGGTACATATTCGTTATATCTTCTCAAGTCACGATCTCAAGCGCACAGCAGGCGATACACTGCAAATGGGAGTCCAAGAAGGTTTAATGAAGTTGCCGACCGACGATAAGCCTGTCATTTGCGTCGGACCTGGCACTGGAGTCGCTCCAATGAGAGCCGTCATTCAAGAACGTCTGCACAAGGGAGCTACCAGTCTGTATCTCTTCCCCGCTTCTCGGCTTCATTGATGAAAATATCCAGACAACACTCTGTATTTTGGCTGCCGCTCAGCGTCGAAAGACCAACATTACGGGCCAGAATGGAGTTTGTACGCCTCTACTGGTGCTGTGAATTACCGAGCTGCTTTCTCTCGCGACGGTCCTGAGGGCACAAAACGCACATATGTGCAAGATCTCTTGCAAGAGGATGCGGAGCGGATATGGGCCCTACTTGAGGCTGGCGCCAGTGTCTTTATATCTGGGTCAGTCAGCGAGCCACGGAGGATCGTTGACCGAGCTCAATAACATCTGAATTTCACAGTTCCTCCAACAAAATGCCCGCCGCTGTTAAAGACGCTCTGCGTTTTGCTGTCGAAACCTACGGCAACTTGCCATCGACAGAAGCAGCCGAGTACATCTCTGCTATGGAGGCAAGCGGGCGGCTAATTGAAGAATGCTGGAGTTGAGAGATGAAGGTCGAGCCTTCGATGGTCACATATACGATTTGGATAATCTTCCTACAAGCCAACGCCAGTGAACAATACTCGTGGATATCTGTGGCGGATATAGATTGATTTTCAAGATACTCTAAGTCATCGAAATGTACAGTACATCCACGTCTTTGCTGCGCCAATCCATCCCAGCGCGGCTTTTGTGATGGGGCACCAAAAGCTTTTACGCTCCCAGACGCCAATATTTGGGTAGCCCTTACTCTGGCTTGTAATCCGGACGAAGGGAACGCACGGTCTTGCCAGCCCGCCAGATCTCCTGGTCGTTGATCTCCTTGAGTTCCCGAGCAAGGTCCTCGCGGTAGGTTGACCGGCCATTGAACTCGAGCGACTTGCGGGTCTCAGTTCCGTTGCGCACGCTCTCGTACAACTGCTCAAAGATCGGTACGTTGGCCTTTTCAAAGACAGGTGCCCAGTCAAGGGCTCCGCGACGGGCTGTCGTTGAGCAAGCATTGTACATGTAGTCCATGCTGATAGAGCAACACATCAATTGCGACCACTGACTGATCGGTCGCATGTACTTACCCATACTGGCCAACGAGCGGGTAGAGAGACTGGGTGGCCTCCTCGACGGTCTCGTTAAATGCCTCAGAAGGAGTGTGCCCGTTCTTGCGTAGAACCTGGTATTGGGCCAGGAAGAGACCCTCTGCGTAAAAAATCAGTGACTGCTCGCGAATCAGACCAAATAGCGTACGGATGGCACCCATAAGCTGCAGGTTACATCTCAGCTTCCATTATTTACAAGCATTGGAAAGAGACGTACGACACCGCGCTCGCCATATAGGTCAGAGTAGACTTCTTTCTGGAAAGTCGTGTCGTACATGTATCCAGAGCCAATGCCGACACCGAGAGCAATGGCCTTCTCCTTTGCCTTACCAGTGACGTCTTGGAAGACGGCGACACTCGAATTGATGCCGCGGCCCTCCTTGAAGAGGGTACGAACAGTACGACCAGAACCTTTCGGGGCCACAAGGATAACGTCGACGTCCGCAGGGGGAATGACTTTGGTATCCTCCTTGTAGACGATGGAGAAGCCATGAGAGAAGTAGAGAGTCTTGCCCTTGGTGATGAGCGGGGCGATGGTTGGCCATGTCTGCGACTGCGCAGCGTCGGACAACAGGTTCATGATAATTGTGCCTTTGTTAATGGCCTCTTCGATGGGGAATAGAGTCTCCCCGGGAACCTTTGAGAAAATAAACGGGAGACCAAGAATCAGAAGCGACTGTTACAGACCCAACCGTCCTCCATCGCTTGCCGCCAGCTCTCTCCATCCTTGCGTACACCTACGATCACGTTGAGGCCGTTATCGCGAGCGTTCAATCCTTGACCGTGTCCTTGAGAACCATAGCCGATGAGAGCAAGTGTATCGTTTTTGAAGTAGTCTTGGAGCTTGGCAAGCGGCCAGTCACTTCGTTCATATACAACCTCTTTCGTTCCAGCGAAGTCAAGGGTCTTAACACCACGCGTACCCTATGATCGTGTAAGAGGAAGACTGATTTTAATGGGATGTAAATTGGCTAGCCTTGGCAGCAGACCGCCCAGACCTGGCAGCAGCAGCATGAGCGAAGAGAGAGAATGAAGCAGTCTGTGCCGGCTTCAGGGATGCGGAAGAAAGGGCGCGAGGAGCGCGACGCGAGGCGGCGCGAATGGCCTGAGAAGCAGAGCGAGCAGCGAAGGACATGGTGGGGGGAAGGAGGAAGTAAAACGGTTGAAAGGTCCCAAAACTTTTCAATTCACTGACTCCATTAACGTAAAGATTGTCGGCCGATCGGCTTTGTCGGCCATCGTAAGCGATCGGACCTGAGGCTGACGTCGGCCGATGATTGCTTCATCCAACTCTACCTCGAATCGCACGGCGTTTTCTCTGCTTAAATTGCTTGCAAATTATAGCGAAAATGAGATGACTCGGCTACTACATACATTCATGTAATCTCATCGTCTAGTAAGTACTTACAGCAGTGTACAACAACTATTTGCGTTTACCTTCCCCGACTTTTCGCCATTTACGAAGACAGCTTCTTGCGCAGGAGCTCTTTGAGTGTCTCTCCGTCCTCGGCAAACTTCTTGATGCCCTCGTGAAGCTTGTCGAACGCCATCTGGTCCTGCAGGAGTGCCCATCGGAATTCCGGCTCGTTGTCGATGAAGCTGACTTTTGCAATGGGATCAGCCTTTGCAGCTGTACAAAAGCTTGGTTGATGTGGTCAAGACACTGGACAGACTGCGCTCACCAGCTTGAGAGTCGAGCTTCTTCGGTACGGGCTCAGTGGAGGACTTGAGCTCCTCCAATAGGGCGGGTGCAATCGTCAAGAAATCTACACCAGCAAGCGACTTGATCTCGCCAATCTGAGAATTGTCCATCAAGATAAATGCACACCCGGTCAGAAACTGTACGGACATTGCGGAACGAAGCGCCCATGACGATTGTCTTGTAACCATGCTGCTTGTAGTAATTGAAGATCTTCTTGACGGACTGGACACCAGGGTCCTCGTCGCCCTCGTAGGTCTTGCCGGTGGACTTCTTGTACCAGTCGAGAATACGACCGACGAAGGGGGAAATCAGAGTAACGCCCGCCTCGGCGCAGGCTACGGCTTGCCCAAAGCCAAAGAGCAAAGTCAGGTTGCAGTGGATGCCATCGTCCCGCTCCAACTCCCGTGCTGCCTGGATACCTTCCCAAGTTGAAGCGATCTTGATCAAGATACGATCCTTGTCGATGCCAACCGACTTGTAGAGAGCGATGAGCTCCTTCGCCTGTAGTTATGCCTTCATTAGCACGCTATCACCCAAGTAGATGGATGTGGCGCGCACCTTGGCCTTAGTTGCAGCCTTGTCGAAGGAAAGACGAGCATCGACCTCAGTGGAAACTCGGCCGGGGATGATTTTGAGAATTTCTGAGCCGAATTCCACCAACTGCAAAATCATGAGACACCCAACTGCAAGCAGTACTTGCTTGCATTACCAGTCGGTCGGTCGCTGCGTTGACTTGGTTGTCTAGGCTGCCGCCTTTCTCTTTGCCATACTTGACGGCACTATCGATGAGTTTGGCGTAGCCGGACTTGTTGGCAGCGGCCAAGATCAAAGAGGGATTGGTGGTCGCATCCTATCGAGCAGTTCTTTGAGCTTCAAAGTCATATGGAGGCCACAGCGGCGTACTTGGGGCTTGTAAACGTCGATCGCTTTGTAGAACGTGAGCCGAAGAGACTCGGAGCAATGTGGGCAGCTTCAACGCACTCTCAAAGTCACCGGAGTCGGATACAACAACGGTTCCGCTCTGCTTGAGTAAATCCAAAGAAGTGGTCATGGTGTACAAGTAGTTGGATGGTGGTGGTCAAGAAGGAAACCAATTTAAGGCAAGTAATATGTGACGGTTTTTGCATCATCGATCCCATGTTACCCGACTCTGGCCGGTTTAGTTTCTGCCAGTTTCTGCAGCTTTCTCTTACTGATACCGGAGCTCACAAATTCGAAACGCCTCGCCGAGCTCAAACGAACGTTGTTGTGTCAGGGACAGAGCACTCCGATAACAAACCGGCCGGTAGATACCACTAATGTGAATGTGCTAAACCTGGACCGTCAGCTCGCGCACCAGACCGGCCCCAAGCCGTTCGATTTCGCAAAGGATCCCAGCTTCGTTCAAGACAACCAACCCTTTGTCCTTTTCCGTTTCCTTTTGCTGACAAAAAAGTGAGGTTTAGTTCACCGCAATCTCTCATGTCCGTACCTTTTTCACCGGTGTGCTTGAGAACCCTCCCAAGACCCGGAATGGCCGGGGTTGTCTCAGACTCGGGTCCCAGACGGCACCAAACCGGTCGCCGCCAAATGGATCACAGAAAATCTTGAACGTGTTGGTGTAAATACGCTAAACGGACGTCATTTACACGAGCTGCATACGCTCAGGTTAACACACCTGCAAATCGTCGTATAATAAACGCGCAGGGTCGAATCCCGGTCGCAGAGACTCGTCGGGATCTTCTCGGGGATTCATGTATCGTCCGCCAATGGCCAGGGATGAGTCGATGTTTTGTGCATATCTTGGCAATGCAGAAGGATCAAGGCGGACAACAAAATCGTAATCATCGGTCGGATGAATGAATATGGCCTGGGAGATGAACATCAATTACTGAGGTTGACTGGCGAATGGGAACGAAACTCACCTTTACATCGAGCTCTCCCTCTTCCATATTCTGCAAATAATCACATGTCGCCTTAGCAAGGGCTCGGACACGATTCGCAACCATGGCATCAGGACCATGCACAGTCCAAACGTTTCCTTCACGGTCAACTTCGGTGGAGATTTTCCATACTCCCGACCTTGAGTTGTTGGACGCTGGCAGCGGGTCTCCTGCTGCCGACTCCGGGCCGTACAGGGGAACAAAAAGGCCCTCCTCCCATTTCCAGTCCTTCAAAAACTGAACGACACTTGCAAACCCGCGCTCTTTACTCCCTGGAACACCCGATCGCTCTATGAAGCCACTGTCCGGCTCCAGATGAAGATCGCTACCGTCTCCGACGAATGCGCTTGCACAGAGTATCTCCACGACCTCTTCCGAGATGTGACCATGTAGAACCCAATGTGATGCTAACCATCGTTTCACGAGCCGGACAGTGGGCGAATAAGCAGAAAAACGGTGGTTTAGCGCCGTGATAGCGCGATGATGACGCGGGGCATGAATGAAGCGCCGCAGGTAAACTTCCTTAGCATCGACGGCCTCTTGATTTGCCTTGCCCTTCTTCTTTTGAGATGGAAAATTAATATGCGGCAGCGCGCCTTTGCCAGTAATCAGACGGTCCAAAAGCGTGGCTTCGCGATCGTGCCAAATGCGCGCAGAAAAAGCCCACCCTTCGGGAGTGACAATATCCAACCTGGAGACGTCTTGTATCTCGGAGGTGGTCACGCCATCGTCGACCACAACCCTGGCTTTCAGACCTTTCACAGACGACATCAGAGCCATTGCTATTCGTTCGAAGAACGCCAGCTTGATCTTCTGAATCGCCCGTAGCTCATCCGGCCACTTGGCGGATTTTTCGAATTGCAGGATCATCTCCATCGAGGGCAAATAGCGTGCATTCTGTGGCAGTGACTGCGCCAGAGATTCGGATAGCGGAACAGGACTGAACACGCTGGCATAACGCAGCTGTTCGGAAACGGGGCTGACAACAGCCAGACTCAGAGGAAGTTGTTCGTTGAGGGCTTTCAGCGCTTTGACGAGACTATCAAAGGCCACCATGGCACCTTTGAACCCGACCGCGACTCCGGAGCCCATGTACACCCGCGAGACTGCTTCAGAAAGCTTGGTGACCTGATCAAACCCACTCTGCCAACTTTGCACCGCCGTGGCATCGAGGTTGAAATGGCGATGCAGGACATGTCTTACAATCATGGCAGGCACACGAGATCGTTCGTCTGCGGATTTGATGTCCCAGACCACGCTCTCGATGATGCGGCCGTCTTTGAAGCGCCGAAGCTCGGCCTTGTCGCCCCAGAATTCACGAAAGTGCTCGGCGATACTGGGATCCGACTCTTCCGCAGCCGGGCCATGGTCAACAAGGCGAAGAGCATTTTGCGGGTCATGAATAAGACCAATGTATAGAACATTGGGACTTGTTGGCAGGGCTTGCGACAGCGGCCGCGTGGACGGGGACGAATGGAGTATTGCCAGTGCGTTTACTCGGTTACCTAGTCCTTCCCGGAGGAGAGCTGGCATGGAGGAGATCAGGGCGTTAGCCGGAGAGCCAATGTCGAGGGTCGAATGCAGAGACGAGGAGCGTGGCTGGGCGGAGGAAATATCAACTCTGTTAAGAATCGTGTCAAACAGATTCAACTCAAATGCCAAGTAGCTTTACCGAATGACGGTGTCAAATCGTGTCAACAAGTCGCGTTTGTCTTGCAGGAAGACGTTGGAGAACAGATCATTAGCAACGGATGTGGCATTCAACTCCTCCAGAGTCTTGCGGGCATCAGTTCGTAGCTGAGAATGACTCAGTGACACCAGGCTAGATTCATAGATATAAGATCATACCAGCTGCAAAGAGCCGATGGGAACACCCGCTAGAACATTCAACGTAGAAGATGAATCCACTAGCACAGCTTCGTGGTGTGCTTCATACTCCTCTGGTGGAAACTATAACAGTAAATGTCGGTGAGTTTGAGATGAAAGAAATGACATACTCTGTGACCTTGATTGGCTTTGTGGAAGGCAGCCGTTTTTTCGAAATCATGTCTCGCTTCTTGGAAAGTGAGCACGAACCTATCACAACAGTCAAAAAAACGTACACAAAAAGTCCAGCGCCGCCCTGAAGAGCTGATATGAGCTGAGTCCTCGTCCCAGAGGCTTTCTCTTGGCCTTGTTGACCGATTCCTCGCCGAAAACCAACAATCCCAACAGAACAGTCCAGAATGATCCCAGGCTATCAAAACCACGCACACACAAACGAGAACCTTCCCCGTAGCCGCGTTGATTAGCCCATACCCGCAGAAGAGTGAGAGCGTCTCCGAAAGATGGGGTATGTTCGTTGAGGGTGAACGCAGATAGCAGGTGGGCTCTCGGAATGAGAGCCGTGAGTAAAGCCGAATTATACAGCGGAGTGGGGATTGATTCAGGATCGCCATTAGCCGAGATTCGGAAATTCGAGTGTGAAGGGGAGAGGCGTTGTAGAGGGATGCGAGAGTTTGCAGGTAAGACTGGGACGATGCAAACTCGTGCATTGAGCTTGGTGAAATCGTCGTGCGTTTCATCTAAGGCTGTCAAGTCAAGTGCGTAATCATATAGAGAGATGGTCACCTTTTCGAGGCTCAAGCACCAATTTGGTGAGCCGTGGATCGTTGGACGCCGATTGGTATGCAACCTCAACGTTCAAACGCTTGGAGCTCTGAATTGCGTCCGCGAGGGTCGCGAGGTAGAAAGCCCGTTTGTGGAAAAAACGGCCGTTCAGATAATCCTTCTCTTGAAATAAATCCTTCGCAGCAAGGTCAAACGATAGCATATAGATATATCAGAGACTCACGGACGGCATTTCGACGGCCAAGTCTATCCCAAACTTGCACCCATCCTTGGCCTTGACACTGATCTTGTTAGGCCAACTTCCAACCATTGTTATGTCGCTAGGTTTTTCAAAAGCAACTTTCCAATTTGTGTCCTCCAATGGTTGAGGCAGACAGAATGGCACCGAGACGCCTTTCTTAATCAATTTACGAGCTGCTTCGAGGGGATGTTGAGGTGCGACCGAGGGCAGATTAGTGAGGACCCCATGCAAAGTCTGAAGAAAACGGTCCAAGGGAGGGATTCTAGCAGCTTTCGGTCGAACGGTGGGTAAAAGAGCGTCGACCTGAGATAATAATAATGTGGGATGAAAGCAACAAAGATAACTGCAACCATACCTGGAGTTTGAATGTGCTCGATTTGAAAAGGCTGGATGCATCCTTAATCACTCTGAGCTCTTCGCCGGACGGCGGGAGCTTCGGCTTCGTACCAGGGCCAGTACTTTCCGCAACAGGTGCCGTCATGTTTTGAGCCATTTCTATACCCCCCCACTCATCATCTTCGCCGGCGTCGACCTCAGATTCGTCTTCTCCTACATCGGAAACGGCGTCCAAGTCGTCTTCGCTTAATTTACGCGTCTACGATTTGTGAGGAAGAGAAGCAGCGAGCCACCGAAGACAGTACTTTACGAGGCTTCACGTCGCCGTCCCGTTTGCGCTTCAGGTTGAGGGCCATGGAGGAGATGGTCGAAAAAATCGCATCAAATTGATCGGCATCTCCCGACAGCCTGAACAACTGTTGAATTGCTGCTACTCCGCCATGTCACTTCAAGTTCCTCTGCGGCAACGTACACTAGTGAATATAATCTATCGCTCCCGCGACCTACCCCCGATGGCAGTCTTCTTGATGCTACGACCACCGACGTTCTGCCTTGATGATCGCATTATGGTGTTCAACGACCGCCGCTGCGCTGATTCTCAGTGACCGACAGGTATTGGATGACGGTAAAAAGACATCCAGAACGCTCGAGAGTTATTGCATCCACGACCCACTATCTACAATGCGCAAACGGATTGCTGCGGTCATCTTTGACTTCGTTTGGGTGGGGGCCGATCATATCAATGCACTGTCGTCCTCGTACTTAGCACGCCACTCCATCTGACACTACGATGCGCGACTGTTGCTGGCCACCTTTCATCCACTTCTGAACCAGCAGTAGCTTGTAGCTTGTGCGATATGAAGAGGCTTCCGAAGAGCAGGTGTGCACACATCTGCCTGGTTCCCAATCAACTGACCCATCTTGCCGCTTGCGGATATATTTTGGCGGTGCTGTCATCACAGAGAGATGGTGAGTATAGTATAAATGGCTCAAGCGCCGTAAGCTCTCTCTGTCCTCCACGTCCTCGTTCCCGCCAATACGACTCGGAGATGGGTGACCAGGTGTTTCCCCTGGAACGGTCTTGGTATGTGGGAAACACCATCTTCGCGATCCTATACGCAAGTTCAAACTGCCCTGTGCGTCTGAGTTTCTCCGGTACTGAACGGTTTCTTAGGGAATCGAGCTATGCATGTTCTTCATGTCGGCTTACTTCTTGTGGAACACCAAAAAACCCGACAAGAACCGATCTTTCTACATCATCTATGGCGCGGCTTTGTTGGTGTTCATTACCATCGCGATGGCTTGTAATCTCTTTTTCGGACAAATGATGTGGATCGGTGAGTAGGGATTTCTGGAGAGCCGAGACAGCTTCACGAGCTGCCGTTGGGAACAGAACATAGAGACGTTCCAGGAGGTCCCGTCCAGTTCTTCTCCGACAATATCGCTGCGTGGTACAACACCTTTGGGACAGCAGCCGATGTGACGGCGAATGTACTTGGAGACGGACTCATGGTGAGAGCAGCCAAATTTTCATTTGTTTTATTTAACACGGCACAAGCTCTATCGATGCTACATGTTTTGGTGCAACACCAGCGTCTGGGTTGTCGTGTTTCCTGCTCTCATCTTCCTAGCCTCGACAGGTATATTCCTTCACTCCGTTGTTTGACGCTTGCTTCATTTCTTCGCCTAGCCATGGGAATTGCTGCGACCATTCAAAGCGGTCTTCCGGGCAACGATTTCTTTCACGGCGTCACTGTGTCATTCACAACACCATGGCTGTCACTGACCATCGCGTTCAATGTCATAACAACAGCCATGATCGCATTCAGACTGTTTGCCGTGAGTCGTAGCATGAGAAGTGTGCTTGACAAGGAACGGGCCGAGGTATATACCGGGGTCATCGCCATTCTAGTCGAATCCGCCGCGCCCTTCTCCATCCTCGGCATCGTATATCTCGTCCTATATGTCAGAGGCGACCCGCAGGCCCTCGCTCTGGCTGATATCTGGGGAAGCTGTGCGTGCATGTTCTTACTTTAAAAGTGATTTCTGACTGGTAATACTTGATACAGTTGTTGTAAGTCGCCGTATGCGTTCACACCGTTTTAGCACTGAGTTTGCTCCCGACCAGGCCTTGTCGCCACAAGCAATTATTTTACGAGTTTCGATGGGATCTGCGTGGTCAAAAAAGACTGTAACACAGTACGGCACCAATACTGCTGTCGTTTTCACGGAAAGCTACATTCCCGGACCCGAAAGTTATACGAGTTATAGAAGTCATAACACTCCTCTGCATACGTTTGGAATGGACTCTGTCACCTCGAAGTCTGGCTACACTGCCGGGGATTTGTCAAGAAAATCTCGGGAGCTCGACTCGCGGGGAAGCGAGATTGTACTGGGAACAGTTTAAGTGTCAACATGTACTATACCCAGAATTTGCAAATAATTGTAGCCATAATATACCCCGAACGGAAGAGAATCTGAAATCCTCGTGGACATGAAGACTCGCCAGCGCATCAAGTTCGTTTGCGCAGGCTAAACAACAGCAACACTGACACCAGTCGCTGAAATCGTACTCGGCCGCCGTGTCAACTTGACAGTGAGAGCTAGACGATGGAGGTGTCTCATTTGATATAAATTCGAGATCCGAGTTTGCACTGGACGTTCAAGAACAGAAAAATTCGATTCGCTCCGCTGTACTAAACGGTCTGATACTGATACATATAGAGCCCTGATGAGTCGCGTCAGTGTCGAATGACAGAGCAAAGAAGCATGGAAGGATACCCGAAGCTTTATCCCCGTTGCCCATGACATCAATTTTGCAGCCGGGTGTTGAACACTTAAATTCGAATGTCTGATAGGTGCCAGCAAGACAGTGATAACCAGGCAATCGGTGGGTTTCCCCAAAAGCAACGGGCAAGGATCCCAGCAATGTTCCGCCTGTAGGACGAGTAGCATAGGATAGCTTCTGCATATTCAACTTCTTCTTCAGCGGATATGACCAGATTTCGATAGTCGCTGGTTCGTCTTGAATGTGGTCGTGTGACTCCTCGCGAGGAGGGACCGTGATAGACATACTGCAATTCTCCATACCGAAATCCGCCACTCTGAACTGAGCAACGGTGGACATCTGGAAAACGGAGTCAGAATCGATACTGGGGGAAAGTGAAAAACGAGACCGTAGGAGTAACCAACAAATGCCGCTGGTACTCGGGAACCATGCCGTCCGCTATAGGCCGCATTAGCCCGTAAGGGGGAAAAACTTTGTGGGGTTCGGTAGCAGATATCTGAACGAATGCCCGTGCATGGTTCACAATGGGATCATGTTTAGAGCTCTTAAGCGGCGTTTGGGCATAGAGCTCAGCAAGATTCACGTAGGGACTGCGAATTTCCAGATCGTCGTCTTCAGCGCCGGGCACCTTGTTGCGAACGGAGTGCTGCTGGACACCGAGGTAGAGGATGAGCAACAGGTCGATAACTGTGCATAGTAATATAATCAAGGTAGCGAGGCGAACGAGACGATCCAGGCGAAAGACCGTTCGAGGCAGAGGCTCTAAAGCTGCACAACGTGAGCGATAATGCCATGGCGGTTACGGGCAATGCTGACCAGTTTCTTTGCTTGTGTCGTCGAGGAGAGCCGTGTACTCCTCGTCCGATTCACGAGGCGTCGAAGGACTCTGGGGAGGCAGTGGGGTGTAATTCATGCCGGTGAGGAGAATGGTCGAGAGTTTGGGAAATTGCGGGATACATAAGATCGATAAATCTATGAAGTTTACCTAGCTGGAAGTGGTTGGGAATGAAGCTCGGGCCGATCAAAGTCGGCGCCCATCTTGGCCAAATTGGGACAAGTCAACTTCCATCTCATCTTCTTCTACCGCAAAAACGCAATGCCAGTCCCTCCATTTCTGTTTGATAGTCATCGGGCTATGTGTTTCCAGTGTGTTTCCGTACACTAGCGCACGAAATCGCTGCTATTTCCGCTGCTATTTCTTTGGTCATTTCTTGCTCCGGGCTCTGACCCCCCGACACCTTTGTGCACGGCAATGTTGGGTCGGACGATAGAACGAGTTTCGTTGCAACTGTGGCAAATATTCCAATTGGCTCCATGCTTAGCTACAGTGAGGTACCATACGCCCTCTTCAAGTTAACATTATGCATCTTGTTCTGCTGGCCCTGCTGTGTCTCGCTGCGACAAAGATAGGCGGCATCGTATGGCTTCGTCGAGACTTTGTCTCGAAAACATACAGTAGGTTGTTGCCCTTGACCCAGTTTCCGTTCACTCATGCGTTCGACGCCAGCATTTGTCGGGGAAGACTACCCCCGCGTCTGGCCCATAAAATGGCCAGAAAGACAGGTTCTAATCCCTGTTCACGACACTGTTAGATATCAGCTCGAGACAGACGATGGCGCTGCCGAGTGGTCTGCTTCGCTGCCCGGAGATGGCATAATATATCTAGGAGAATGTCGACCATACACCATCGGCATGTTTCATCAAATACGGTGAGCTTGAAACAGTCGAGTGCCATAGTACTATGTATGCTCAATGTTCAAGGTGCTTGGATATTCTGCGGAAAGCTTTGGTTGGTGTTCAGTCACGAAATACTTCCATACCACACGACCCGGTAAACCGGGATATTGCTCGCCATTGTGTCCGTTCTTGCTGTTTAGTTTCACGCTGCCGACTCAATTCGCACTCATCTAGATGGGATATTTGAGGCAAATGGTCCTATGCCGTTCGCGCTCGTACATAGACCCAGTTCTGGGTTATCCGCAGCCGAATGCGCATCCAGACACCGACCAATGCCGCGACTGGACGGCAGTGTACCAGGAGGCCAAATGGACTCATCAACGTTGTGGCAAAACGTAAGCGACGCCTTCTAGTCATGAATTACTCACCGAGAATGTTGTGGGTAGCTGATTTATATTCTCTGTGGCTGATCTACTACATTGATATGAATGGTGGCGGTTGTCACGAAGACCACGAAGACGCGTGAACGTATCGACTTGCGTTATGGATTCATGTAAAGACGTTAAACAACATGGGCTACCAAGGTACCAGAAAGCTTAGTACATGAAGGATTACACAACGAATGATCTTCACGAAACCCCGACTAATCGTACAGGTGAAGATTTGTTTTAGACATGCGACGATGAGCTGCGAGACTTGGCGTCCCTATCTCCCTCCAAATCGTTGGTCGCATTGTCGATTACGGACAGCTCCATTCCCGATTCCAGGCGATTGAACGTTTCCTTGGTCCACGCTCCGCCCATAGCGATTCGGAGAACGATTGCTTGAGGAGAGAGGGCCTGAAGAGGCAGAAGGTTAGGACTAACTCGTTGTCTTCACGAAGTGAAACACACCACGAAAGCCTTAACGACCATGACGATGAGCCTCAGCGATCAATGGGCCTGAGAAAGAAAACACTTACCCCCCAGATATCCGCAAAGGCCAATGACTCGGGAATCTCTTTGACGTAAAGTGCTAGATAGCAAACCCCGAGCACGGTAAACGGAAGCGCCGACTCCACCAGAATGGCAAGAAGGCCCGTGTATCGGTTTGTTGCTTCCCTCCCGACTACTTTGTTCATCCTGTAATGCACAGAAAGCAGTCTTGTCACGATCATGGCAGTCACCACAATATTGAACACGATGGTGAGGACTGAAAAGACGTCAGAACGCGGTAGGTACGACACGGGAGAGAGAGAAACCCAGCCAGGGAATCCCAAAATTGACGGCCGTCCCCTTGAAGAAGTCGCCGCTTGGAAGGCCACTCTGGATGGTAGTAGTAATTCCCATGGCTTGCGACTCGGTCAGTGTCATTCGTCCTCCTGATTTCAGAACAAGTCTCTCACCGACAGAGCCGAGATATAAGAGAACAGGAAATACCATTGCCAGCGGCGAGTGTCCCCAGAAGACATGGCAGCGATAGAGCTGGAAATTTGCGCTCGATTTTTTCTTTCTTTTTCAATTCCATGATCAAAACTGCTCACCATCATTCCATCGCCTAGAACATTTGCAGTTACGTCGGCTGCGGTTCCCAAGGTATTGTACCATGCAGCTATATTTTCGCCGAAGTACGCGGCTGGGCCACCCTCGAAGTCTCGGTGCTCTGTTTTGACTCATTTTGTATTTATCTGCACACTCTTCTTAAAGTTCGGCTCACCAATCCACATCGCTTGCCCGAAGAATAGATTACACGCCAGAGCGACGGTGATGAAGCAGAGCAGAGCCGTCGAGAATACAATGTTGAACGTTCTCGTTCTCCGGCTCCCTTCACTTGTATTCAGAGACAAGTATATAGTTTGAAAGTACATTGATAGCTGTAATCCTATTTTGTGCACATTTTAGTTTACACTCGATTAAGGTGGAGGCTGATACCGTATAGGATTGCAAAGAACGCGTTTCCTATGTACCATGATCTCTCAAGCTGGAACACTTGATCGCCCATTTTCAGAGTTGCAACTTGAACGAACGATGTGGAGCCCACGGGGGGTTTGCCGAGTGCCTACAATCGCGCCTGCAAGCTTATATACACGCAGGCGCCAGCAGGCCCATTCGGCAGATCACACGGGGCGGTCAGTGCCATTGGCATGAGAAGAATCAGGCACCGAAAGCAAAGAAGAGCGGAATAAATTGTTCTATTCTACGTCGGTTCAAGGTAATTAAACGTATACTTCCTGTCATGAACATTACCTTCATTAGTCGATATCGGGTAACCACTGAAGACCGGCAAGTATACTTTGGGTTGAGCGAATTGAAAGTTGAATTGAAACATCGATACATGTATATAAAGTACACATTTCGAACTTCTGCAGCGCATAGGATAAGAGACAAAGGCAAGGAACTGTTGGACATGGGAAGTCGGAGGAATGTGATGAACCCGAAGCAGAATCTGTGGCCCAAATTACGGCGGACAAACTCTGGGAAGGGGAACAAGGAAATCGTCAGCGCTGAATATGGTGAGGTAATTGCGGTACCTCGAAGGTTGCGCTCAGTTGCCGTTAAGCAAAGTAAGCAGCCGGTGAGGGCCGCTCTCTTCAAGACCCCAACGAAGGCATCAGCTCAAGATCAGCATTGCCGTGGAAGAGATTACGCACCAGCTTCAGCCGCGCTCGGTGGCGCATCGCTAGTATCGCTGGCTACAGAAACAATGAGATGTGCTTATGAGTGAAGAGATTTACGCACTGTCGACTGGCAACGCAGTGACGGCGATTGCGAGCAGGGCAAGAACAAAGGCGAATTTAGCAGAGTGCATTGTGGGGATGACAATATTCGATGAAGACCATGTCTCTTTCCGTATATATGTGAAAGGCAAGTGAAGCTGAAAAAGAACATGGTCAAATTTCAGCAGGTTCCGGGGTCTGCCTTTGGCTAAAACAGGGAGATGCACCGGAAAACGTGAGCGCGATTGCTATCCATTACAGGATTTGGTTGGCGAGCTACGGGTCCAGCGGCAGAAGATTTAATTGGAATTGTTGTGAATATGCAGCGGCGTGAAGTTCCCGCACGGTTTCTACCTGACAAGCATTTCACAGCTTGGGAGAAGATCGCAAGATCGGGAGCGTGTGATGGTCATGGAAAAGGCTGATTGATGGCAGTCTAAGCCACGGGGAGTCGGAATTGGCGACATTTATTCCATATGGATAGCATATAGCACTAGATTCCACGGAAACAAAAGATCTGGCATCACGATATAGTCAGTAGCCACGCAGCCGAGAAAGCACTTCTGCATAACAGGATTAGCGAAGCAGTGATTTTATGGAGAATCGAGCGCCCACCATTAGTGGGTAACGTTATGAAACTCTTTCCATACCGACACCCAGTCGTTCCAGTTCTCGTCGACCACGGAAATCACCGCATTCCAATCGCGGCAGACGTGAGTTGCGCCGACCCGATCTTGAGCGAAGTTTCGCTCAGTGAAATCACCAGGTTCAAGGGTCAGATCGGCCTGACACAACGCTCGTTCACGCAGATAGTTGAGCTAGAGCAATTTTGATCTGAGGTCACTGATTCAAATAAAGCAAAAAAAGGCTTACGCAGTGGTGCAAGTGGCCCCAAGCGACATGGGGATTGAGATCGACTAAAGTATCGCGGAATTGCTGCAGACAGTGGAGCTTCAAGAGATGAGAAATTTCAACTCCTTCATGGACGCAGCATTCATACCTCGTGGTACATAGACCTATGCTTGATTAGGACGGATTCAGGAGCAGGTCATTGAGAAATGCGTACACGAAGAAAGTGCGGTGGTGTGTACCGAGTCGAACAGAGCCTGAACATATATTGTTTAACATTTCTTAATCGCTGGGAGTGCGGCTCGACACTGACCTACACCATCGGGAAATGCAGCATACCATGCTGGCCTGGCTTCCGAACTCAGGGAGTAGTGAACGCTTTCTTCGACGACCATTTTGACTTTGTCGCCGAGAGGGACTCCGGGGAGCATGGTTGGAAAATCATCTTCGAGAAATGAGATGCAGCGCCACAGTGTCCAGCAAGATATTACCTCCTACGTAGGCTGCACGGCGTCGGTCTAAGTCACAGTGCATAAGAAAAGGCCGTACTATAGGAATTCGGATCCCGAGTCTGCCTGTATGCTTTGCCCAGAGACACCGGTAGTAGTTGGGTTGTTACGACGCGGACATAGCTGAATAACGTCCAAGTAAAGAAGATAGAAACAAGGCTTAGAGAGATGAGCAGAGCGGAAAGAGTTCTTTCGTGCTTGACCATCGCGAACTCGAGTTCAAGTTGTGGAAGGAGAGCAGTGGCGGCACCCGGACCGAGGACCGTCTGCAGTTCAACCCGGAGTCCTTTCAAATTACCGGCGGTCTTTCTCCCTTGAGTCCCTTCTGTGCCGTGCATACTGCACTCGTCTGCTATCCTCTACTTTGCAAGTACTGCAGATAGTCTTACAGAAACTCACAAGGAAAATGGCTTTCCATGTTCGGCTTGCATCCCAGATATCAGGTATTCAATTGTATCATCATTAACGCTGCTGGACGCAGTGAACACTGGCCGACAGATCGCGAGCTGGAAGACGCTGTCGATGTATGTGTCAAGGCCTATGTGGGAGGTAGGTAGCCTCTCCAAACCACATCGATTCTCTCTGCTTTTGCCAACAAACTCAGAAACCGCAAGCAATTCAATGGTAGGAGGCGATGAATCTCTTAAGCCTCTGATTTGGAGGGCCATGATCCGCGCCGGACTACTAGCGGGTGAAGTATATCTCGCCATGGACGATGATGCTTCTGGCAAGGTCATTGGCGTAGCGATATGGTTCCCCCCTGGCCAATCCTTATTTGACTCGTTAGACTCCCCGCTTCATTTTGACCTGATCTTAGCTAATTCGGTTCATCATAGAGAAGAGCAGAGAGCTCTTGGGTTCGATGATTTCATGAAGAGATTATCTCCAGAGACACAGGAATTTTGGGCCAATTCATACATCCCAGTCGTTGACAAATATCTGGCGGGAGTCATAGGTCCCGAGGTATGCTTTCTAATTGAACTAGGACATAGCAAGCAGAGTATTCATTCTCTCAGGGAGTACGTGAAACGCAGTACCTCAACCAATTGGCCACAGATCCCGCATATCAAAAGCAAGGTGTAGCTACCTTGCTCCTGAAGACGGTTCATGATAAGGCACATTCCACTTTCTTCTGTGTTTTAGGCCTCTCTGAAGTCTGGCCAACAGTTGGCACAAAGCAATACACGTCCGATGTTCGCACATTGTGCCGCCAATGAGAAGAATGTGTGCTATTGCATTAACGGCTAAATATATTTGCTAATACTCTTCTTTGTAGGCCCGATTTTACGAATCGTGCGGTTACACAGTTAGAGGGTCAATGCATTTACATGCCCCAACGGGAGATTATCCGGTGATCGTTCTGACAAAATGAAGACTGGATGGCATACCTTTCTCCGAGAATATGTTTGTCCTTCATTTCAGGAAACCTGGTGCTCCGCCGGTTTACGGTAGCAATGCATCTATGTACGGTCGCATCATTCATTCAACATCCGTTCAGGCCAATTGTACAATCGTGGAATACAGCTCGGGCTGTCATAGGCATCTAACATGGGAACCCGACACTTCTACCGTCATCCCACTGAGAAAATATTCCGCGGTAAAAGACACATGTACGTATGCATGAAAAAATTCTAGTGCGACCGGCGTATTGAAATTTCCGCTATCATAGAACGAGTGAGGAATGCAACACTCGGGATGCTCCGCTCTGGAAAAGGAAATTGGAATGGTGCAAGTCTAAGGGAATATTCTGGTCACATTGTCTCCCAGTGTCGACGCTCAAGGGAGCTCGCATATAATGGATTAGTTGACGAAAGGACGATAAACATCGAGATTCATTCCGGGTGAGTGATTCATCTCATCTCACAAGGAGGGAACAACTCTTTGCCGTCCATGCCCGGAATCCGAGCCAAAAATCGCATACACCAAAAGCGCTGTATCCACCCAAGATCTCTAATTCTGGCTAAACCTTTTTCTGAATTGGATTTTGTTGAGAACGTGGTACTAACGTGGTATTAGGCGGCGTGCTGTCATGATCCACTCCCGCCTGCCAGATCTGGCTCTGTCTGTCCAGTCCATCGCATCAGCGTGGGACAATCGGACCATATGAGGTTACTTCTCGAAAGGGCAAGTTATGCAGTCTCCTACCCAGCCGCAGTTTCGAGGTTCCTCAGTGCTTGTAGAAAGTATTTTCAAAGTGAATTCATTTGGGAATTTACGGGATCAGTGTGACAAATGATGTGACAAGAGTTGGGATGAACCTCTCCACGGCGGCTGGCACAAAACATCTGTCAACAACATAGCCACAAGACCCCGGCCTTTTTCGGCGATATCCGCCCAAACTGATCGTCTGCGATGCACTCGCTATGAGTGGTGTCCTGGCGTCGAAAAGTCAACAGGATGGCCTGATATACAGTCCAGAGTCACATTAGTTGAATATATTTCACTTACACGGCCGACATCCTTATCACTTTTGAGGAAGGCACGGATCCCCAAGAGATACCTGATATCGAGGCAATTTGACAGCCAGAGCGCGTATTTCGACTGGGGAGTATTGCGACTGTGTGTTGGTAGCGATTTTCGGCGGGACTGGGGCCATTGCCGCGTGAATGAGACAGGCAGAATTTCTTTTTGGCGCGTTGTCCGAATGCGAGTGGTGCCGGATGCTTGCGGGGTCCTGGTGTGGCTATGTTGTTGACAAATGTTTTGTGCCAGCCGCCGTGGAGAGGCTCACCCAAAACTTCAGTCACACTTAGTCACACCAGCCTGTCACTCATTATTCCATTTTCTTTCGTCTCGGAATCAGCCTTGTAAAACTCCCTCTGTGACTGTGAGCCTCGAAACCGCGGCTGGGTAGGAGACTGCAAGTTATGATACATCCCGGCCCCCGCCCACAACAGCTACATTTGGCCTGGAATCGCAAGGACCCTGTTGCACAGCACCGTCCACTCACCCAACTCTGCAAGATGCTCCCAACACCCACGAGATTTAGCAGCCAAGCTCTTATTTTTTTGCTCATTCTCCTCGTTGTCAAGGCTGGAAGCTTGTTATGGCTCCAGCAGCTTGCTCGAAGGTCGGCTACACGAGTGCATAGTGAGCGGTTGGCTGAAAAATCAACACCAAAACTCATTACTATCCTCTGCAGGCTATGTTGGCGACGATTATCCAAGGGCATGGCCGATACCGATGGCCGGACCGGTCCTGATGCCGCTCGAGAATACTCGTAGATGTACGCTTTCCAGTTTGAGCTCTAAAGTCATACAGACAAACATACGAAGCAGATATGATTGATGGCCCAGAGAGCAACCAGGAATGGGATGCAGCCGTTCCAGGGAATGGAATGATCTACCTCGGCGAGCAAAAACGAAAATTTAGTATCTCCATGTTTCATCGTAAGAGCACCTTTGCTGCATATCTCACATATTAACAATGAGATATGTAGAGCTTCGCTGTATTTCTCACTTGCGCAAGGAGATGTTCTCTGCCCAGAAAACGGGAATTGTGAAGCCTGACTCGCAGTTGAACCAGCATTGTTTAAATTACATGCGCCAGGTGCCCGTAGTGCCTTGAATGTTCCACATATACTCACATATCATTGTAGATGCTGTTCTGCGCTTCGGATACGATCCTCGACGAGGTACTGAGCCCGGTCTCTCATCCCCTCGTCGTCCCAGAATTTTTTGAGTGCAAGGATTGGAGCTTGATTTACGACGCGGTGGAGCGGAATCAGAGAGAGAACCGGCCTTCGTAGCTTTGTTGTCACTTTGTAGTAGTTCAGCGAATAGTGTCAGTGGAAAGATTGCGCGGAAAAAGCTTTCAAAGGTTTTTATACGAAAACTCTGGCGGCACCATAATCGAGGAGATGATACAATAAAACCTTTCCCCTTGTGTTGCCTACAGCCACGTACTCGCTTTGCGCAGAGAAGTCGATGGCACTGACGTGCCCGGACGGCGTGCTAGACGTCGGCCAGTTAGAAAAGGCTGTGTGGCTAGGCAGATGGATCTGTGAAGAAGACGTTTAGAACCACGAAGGTAGGGACACGGAAGAACCTGACTAGTCGGAAGGCGTCCTTCTTCTCCTTACTAGCCATTGCCATTATCTGAGCGTCATGATTGAATCGTAACGTCGAGATGGAGGTTGTGAGGTGGCCGAGTGTCTTGACTGGCTTTGGTTGAGACGCAAATGACGTGTTCTCTAGAGCATCGGAACCATAGATGTTGACCAAGCCAGTATTGGATCTGGCTAGTTGTGAGACACCGTCAATTGAAGAAAATGAGGGAACTAACCCAATCGCCATCCAGCCTTTCGATGAACCTGACATCGCTCGAGCGGCGCCACGGAAACCACCTTCATCCTTCCATCGTCGCACGCAACGCCTTTCTCCAACATCCCACAGGAACACCTCCGAGTCATTGGTGAGGGCGGCGAGATGGCCGCCATCCGCATCAGCACCGGTCCACCACAGTGCATTGACGGTCGTTCCACATTTGAGACTGCCTACAACCTGCCCAGCCCCGCTCTTCCAATCCAGCAGATGCACGTTCCCTCCCCGTCCAGCCACAGCAAGCATATCTCCAGAAGGATTGAATGAACTGATCTCCATTCCTTCGGCATTGCCGCGCGCTCCTTGAGACTGGCCGTCAGTCCCGCGTCGACGACCGCGTTTTCGAGTCGCAACGGACGTCGTAGAGTCATAGGAACCCCATAGTCCTCGCCCAGCTTTGTGTCGCATTTCGCCGCGTTGAAGATCATAGACAAAATAGAATGGGCGTGCGCCTGTGAGGAGAACAGAACTGCCGGAAGGATGGAAGTTGATGGAGAATTGGGAAAGGGGAAGGGTAGGTATGTGTAGTGTTTGTAGGAGAGGAGAAGTGTGTCCGTCCACCTTATGAAAAAACATTTAATGTATTGTATGGTTGGGGAACGCACAAAACGCACGTTGAACAGGCGTATACGCCGATCTGCGCTGCCTACACAGAGAACGGGCACTTGCGCACTGGGGTGGAAAGCGAGAGATTTTATTTCTCCGCACCCCGACTCCGCCACTGCTTGGTTTGCATCACGTAGTCGTTCAATGGAGACAGTCCCAGAAGGAAGGGTAAATTTTCTGGGCCGAGAGGCAAGTAATGCAGACGTGGATGATAAGAGACCATCAATCCTAACATCGTCTGACTCTCGGAGCCGTTCTTTCGCTGCTTTCGCCCAAGCAGGTTGGGGATTGATTCGTTCGTACTGTCGTCGCAAACGGGATTCATATTGACCTCCAGTCAGGGTGGTTTCTGAAGGTTGGTCGCGCAACTTCCGAAGTCGTTTCGATTCAATAGAGACAAGAGGAGGATCAGACGGGTCCTCCCATGCAGGCGGTTTCTTTGACTTGAGAGGGTTGGGGGCGTCGTCCGAATCGAACTCGCTTTGGGAGTCAGAGGAAAGAACATCATCATCGTCTGAATTATCATCGTTGAGAGATCTTTCGGAACCCAGGTCCTCGCCGTCTTCTTCATCGCTGTCCGAACCGTATTGCAAGTCCGAGATTTGGGAGGGCTCCCCGCTGTCCACAAAAAACAGCTGTTCTAGTCAGAAACTTTTTGCGTTTGGGCGCGAAGCAATTACATCGGTATCTCTGAGGTTCTGCATCTCCTTGCTTACGCTGTTGTCGGGCCTGAGGTCGAACTCAGTGCTTGCGGCGACATATTTTGCGCCAAATAAGAGACTCTCGAGCCTTCGCTCTTCATCGTCTTTGCTGGCATCGTCCGAGAGAGGGTTCTGCACGTCGGACGCGTCGTTGGCGGTCTTCTGTCGCTTGCGGGGATGTTTTGGCATTTGCAGAAAATATTTGCCGAGTGTGACCATTTGTGACCCTCTACTTTGCTGCCATTTCGGCGTGTGGCTATGTCACAGTATTTTTTTCTTCGACGCCACCTGTTCGCTGCTTCGAATTCTGTGCTCTGCTGTCGATATCCTCCAGTTCACCTCACGGTCCAAGCACACCCCTTCTCTACCTCACTCCCACGTCTCAAGAAGAAAATGCCTCCGAAAAAAGCGGCTGCAGCGGAGAAAAAGACTCTGCTGGGACGACCAGGAAACAATCTCAAAATCGGCATCGTAGGTCTGTTCGTACACAAAATCTTCGAAATACCAAGTCTCATATCAGGTCAGGAGTACCAAACGTTGGCAAGTCGTCGTTCTTCAACGCTCTCTCCGAGACAGGTCAGTCGACAGTCCGCATCGTCTGATTGTCGTTGATAACCTCGTCTCGTAGATCTCGGGAAAGCAGCCAACTTTCCTTACGCCACTATAAAGTGAGCCACTCGACAGTCTGTACTTTTACAGTTGGCGTTGACTTTCTGCTCCTAGTCCTGAGGTCAATGATCTCAAGTGGTAATTGATCTTCCGAAATTTATGCTTCATGTCCAGGAAGCGCGCATCCCCGTACCCGACACCAGATTCGAATGGCTATGCGATACATACAAGCCACAAAACCGCATCCCCGCATTCCTTACCTGCATCGACATCGCTGGGCTCACTGCGGTATAATTGTCTCGTTTTGCTGTATTCTTTATTTCCTGATCTGAATGCCACAGGGTGCCTCTACAGGCGCTGGTCTCGGCAATGCCTTCTTGTCACACGTCCGTGCCGTTGATGGGATATTCCAGATGGTTCGAGCGTTTGACGACGCTGAGGTTATCCATGTCGATGGGGATGTTGATCCCATACGCGATATGGCCACCATTCAGACGGAGTTGCGACTCAAAGATATTGAGTGGACCGAAAAGGCCCTCGAGAATCTGAAGAAAACGAGTCGTAGTTTGAACAGTACTAGTCTCGCTGACAAAGCGAAAAAGGAGGAGCTGGTTCGTGTGCTGCAATTTCACCTATCGTCTTTCGACTCAGTCATGTTCAGGCCACCGTAGAGAGGATCCTTGCCCATCTCAATGACGGCAAGGACGTGCGCAAGGGTGACTGGAATAACAAAGAGGTGAATACACAGATCATATATCCTTCATGACGATAAAGAGCGATAAGCTCGATAACCCAGCTCGTCGAGGCGGGAGTAACGCCCCAACATGCCCATGAGAACATTTTTCATCTGATTTCCTTGCCCACTCGATGAACGTCAGACTTTTTACTGATTTCATTTCGTCTAGGTAAATATATGCTTCAGTCGCCGTCCACTTCCCCCCCTTTTGTATGACGATAAAGAGCTGTAAGCTCGATAACCCAGCTCTTCGAGGCGGGAGTAACGCCCCAACATGCCCATGAGAACATTTTTTTTCTGATTTTTCTTTACCACTCTCACTGCGAGAACAACGCTGACATCCGCTATTGTTAGGTGAATACTCGTGTCCATTTTTGTCTGCTTCGCTCCACATGAAGATAAAGAGCTGTTAGCTCGATAACCCAGCTCGTCGAGGCGGGAGTAACGCCCCATTGTGCCTATGAGAACTAGTTTTCTCTGATTCATATTCATCTCACTTTGTCGTTGACCGATTTTGCGCTAACCAATCGTGTGCAGATCGACGTGATCAATGGACTCATGCTCTTGACCGCTAAACCCGTAACATACCTTGTCAATCTAAGTGAGAAGGACTTCGCGCGAAAGAAGAACAAATGGTAGGTATTCTGACCGGAGTCGAAAATTCGCTCATTTGGCTGCAGGCTACCGAAGATCAAGGCCTGGATTGACGAGAACAACCCGGGTGATAGCCTCATTCCTTTCTCCGTCGCTTTGGAAGAACGGTTGGCGCCGCTGTCTCCTGCTGAAAGGGAGGAAGCCCAGAAGGCGGCCGGCGCAACCAGCTCTCTTGGCAAGATCACACAAGCAGGATATGCTAGTCTTGATGTGAGGCGTCTCGGAAAAATAAAAAGCTAGCTCTGACCTGCTTCAGCTTATCCGTTACTTCACTTGTGGCCCAGTTGAGGTTCGTGCATGGACCATTCGAAAGGGAACCAAGGCTCCTCAGGCTGCTGGCGTTATCCAGTCAGTGTCATTGACAAATCACTACCTTGCTTGCTGACTCGACTTGCTCAGCTCCGACTTTGAAAATAAATTTGTCTGTGGCGAAATCATGTCGTACGAAGATTTGAAAGAACATGGATCCGAAGCTGCTGTCAAGGCTGCTGGGAAACTGAGACAACAGGGCAAACCGTACGAAAGTGGGTCCATTCTGCTGTCACAACGAAGTCGGTGCTGAACAAATTGGCAGTGATTGACGGTGACATTGCCTACTGGAAGGCAGGCGCATAATCAGTGTTGGAGCCACGGCCAGAGTATCTTAAATGTACCCATATGTAACACAGAAGCTGAGAGTGTAAGCAGATCCTAGAGGAATATGGCCCAGCTGCAGTATATCTTATAGAACCCATAAAAGGAAACATAAGTACGTTCCGCAAGTCACGTCCTTGCGCAATACCCTTGCACCAGTTGGCTTGCCCTCGACGACCACTACAATCGCTACCACGACTTCAGCCCTCAAGACAATGGCGTCTTCTCTCGATGAACACACCCGTCGAACATTCAAGTTCCAAGAGCTCGAAACTCACATCAAAGTCAAGAATTTTCTCAAGCACGAGCATAGGATGGGGCCGGAGACTCTACAGTCATTGCTACTCTCCATAAAGCACCCTTCTTACGGTGAAATCGGATACATCTCAGCGACCCGTGTCCAGTATCGCTCGGGAGGCCACGGACTTTTCTTGGAAACAATGGACGTGGATGACGAGTTGTTCGCCATTGGTTCAGCTCTGTTCAACAAATACGGAGAAATTCGTCCTTGGCTAGTGGACAACGAATATCACAGAGGCAGTGGACTGTGGGGGCGAGAGCTCAATGAGGGCAACCTAATCATCATACATTGCGTTTCCGTCGACCCTGCGGTAGGTGCTCGAATTCAACGATGCGAAACCCTAACGTTCAATCCTTGATAGTATCGGAAGCAAGGAATTGGGTCGTGGGCGCTCCAGCGACTCTACTCGTCGGAATACGTCGATAAAGACGATAAGCTGCTCTGCTGGCCTAGGTTAGCTGATCGTATTGCTCGCCTGCCTCTCATGATATTTTTTGCCTATCGATATCAGTCCCATACCTCATCCTCCCTCAGAACAGTGGATACCTGTTTTGGATGGAATTATCCAATTCTTCAGAAAGGTATGGCTTGACTGTAACCAAGATTAGATCACGGAGTAACTCACTGAACCTCTTAGGCGGGATACCGCAGAGTGGGCCGTACATCGTTCTTTGCGTATTCTCTGGATCCCGAGCATCCATCTCGGAAAATAGCTTATTCGGCAGATTTAAACCCGGAAGATCATTTCAACGCCAAAGGCCCCCAGCCACGCCTAGCCCTTCAGTATGCCATTTTTGAAGATAACTCCGAGAAAATCGTCGAGGTGATCGAGGACGCATACACTCAAGATCCTGGTTCGATCTCTCTGCCAGATGTACATGGATTCCGACCGATTTTCGTCGCCGTAAAAAGCAACAACTTGCATGCCGTTCGCACCCTGATCTCCCTGGGATTATCAGACCAAGATTTCAATTCTAGAGAGAACGGCAACCATATGACGCCGCTGGAGGGTTGCAGTGCAGATATGTGTTTCAATCGCGAATTCGAAGAAATTTTGGTACACCAAGGTTGGAAAGGGTACTCGGATACGAGTCTTCTCATCAAAGCGGCACTCAAGCGAGCAATGAAGCAGTCGATGCCGCCAACCGATGCAGAGTACCTCGCTTCGAATAAATGGGGTTGCTCCTGCGGCAAGTGTTATGATGGCTGGCTATCCGGAAGAACTTTGATTCGTTTGCAAGGTGAGACCTGAGCCATTTTCTTTTGACGAAGCGGGACAGATTCAAAGGATATACAGTTACAGCACAAAACGCGCACAATGCATTACAGATGTCCCTCGATTTCGGAAACATATCCCCGATTCCGCATCAGCCTTTAGATCCTAAATTCATCGATTTTGAGCTCACTCTGGGTTACATCCCCAAACATCTCTGGCCCCAACTTTTCAAAACTTTCATCGTCGGCTACGCACACGTCATCAAAGGAATCGTCGAGCTACTGTCGCGTCCCGTTCTCCCAACACAAACATCGGTCCTGGAGGCGTTACGGGATGGGGTAACAGATTTTTTTGGGGTTGAGGCGGCGAAATTTTTCTTCAGCAAAGGAGGTCGGGTCGAGTATGCCCTCGCTGCGATCATTCACGCTGCGGAGACTAGCTTCATTGATCTCTCGGGCACAGATCTGGATTTCCACAAGGACGACCCGAATTACCAGGAGACGCCCACTTGTGCCAATGATAGAGAGTTTGCTCTGGTCAGGAACAATTTCGGCTTGGATCCGACGCAGAGTTGGGGCCCGTACGACAGCCTAGCTGTGGCGACGAGAGTAGCGTTCGACAGTGATTCTTCCGAGGAACATGATGAGATGGACGAGGAAGAGGAAGAGGACGAGGATGAGATGGAACTGGACGAGGACGAGGAGGATGAAATGGAACTGGACGAAGAGGAAGAGGAAGCCGGCGTTTAGACGCCAGAACATCTTGCGAGACTCAAAGCAGGAACACAGTGAAAGGAGACACACTTGCCACATGCAGATTAATCGTAACAAGCGGCCGCGCATAGAAAAGTCACGACGAATATGTGATCTTGACAATTTTCTGAGATTTTTGTTGTTGTGAAGTAGTGTATTACATTGAATTGGGTTGGCCAAGCTCCAGGCCGAGAATCAGTGCATGATTGTCCGGGAAATTACCGCACCATCTCCTTCGGACGCAGTGATGTATGTCATCAACAGGATACTCCAAAGCATTTTCATTTACTGGAGGTCTCGCTGCTGGGAGCGAAAGGGTCGACGTTCGGCACCGATAGCTTGAGCTCGCCAAGCAATTGCGACGGAGCTTGCGGAACGCGGCAGTCTTCCTTCCAATGGGCACCGCCACAGTTGGGGCATGGGTTTTGAGGAGGATTGTCCGACTGGACAAGCGAGCTCTTAACCTGAGAAATGGTCTTGTTGCTGCGACGTGCCGCCTTGGTGACGGGGCAATCAATACGCCAATGGGACCCCCTACAAATAGGACATGGGGGTGAAGAAATCGTGTGCCGGGTGGGACAGGCATTGAGGATATGAGCACCCCCACATGCGGGACACACAGATGTATTTTTCTTCTGAGGAGCTCGTATTTCGTCACTGGACGTGCTCTGTTGAACACTTTTGGCAGAGTCTTTTGAAGGTGAAGGTGTGGCCCAAAACTGAAGTGTCGCACAAAGCTCTTCCCAGGTAGGCCGTGTACGGGACGGGCCAATTTCTACGCCAGGTCTGAATGTGTTGGAAGGGAGGGAGGAGACGAGGGCAGCAAAGCGAAGATCGCGCAAGGTGATTCCTTGGAGAACACGGCTTTCGGGTGTATCACTCGAGTTCCACTCTGGCCGCAAAGCGGAATGCGTGGTGCTACAGATCTGGACCGACGCATTCTCGCCCGAATTCATGAGCTTAAGCCAACTAGGGTGATGCTAGAATGATTGGAAAGTAGAAACCATAATTGATTTGTGAAGCTCACCTTTTCCGTTTCTGTTAGAGTCAACACATCCTTAATAAATATCGCAGCGGGCGAACAGGATTCAAATGTGAAACGACAAGCGAGACCAGCGGTCTTGACTGTTGGAAGATCGCTCGAGACTGCAGTAATATACCAGCCCTGAGAGTAAAGTGGGAAGAGATATTCTGCGGCATCTGCTTCCGTGATCCATGGGGTGGGCCAGCCCTTGGCCCTTGGCGGGACAGGGAACAGAACATCTGAGAACAGTCGACGACCCTCGACGGCGCGTAGACGACACGAGTATCGAAGGGCCAACATACAAAAAAGAAAATTCGCGTGACGTAACGTGTCGGAACTTCGCCATCGACCTTGCCATCGACCACCAGCCTGAGCTACCACCATCTTGTGCTCTCTTAGCTCTAGTCTATCTATCAAGTTCGCCAACGAGCGCGACGCTGACCATGCCCGTGCCACAAAGTTCAAAACCTTTGCTACCCGCTGAGCTCGTCAAGAAAATCCTGTACGACGATATGATGGTGGGCTTCAAGTCTGACATCTTTGGCTCAATGTTCCACGAGATGCGTCTCACGGTGCGCAACTACCGCACACCGATGTCGCCCGACGCGTTCATAATGCAAGGTTCTGCTATCGGGTTCAAGGCAGAGATGAAAAGGACTGCGCTTCATAGCGCAGCATATGACGGCGATGTTCTCGCTGTCCATGAACTCCTCGCCTGGGGTGCGACAGCCGACAAACCAGACACTTCTGGCATTACTCCCATCTACCTCGCCATATCTCACATCTCCCTCATTTCCTCCTCAGTGCCAGGCGCCGTGTTCATTCGGTCCGACACTGGCCGCCCAACTAGTTCGACTGAGCTTAAACGAGAAATTTCTCGACTCACCGCTGTCGCCCGAATTTTGGTGGAACAGCATGTCGGGCTGAACACAACCATCAATGGTGAAACACTCATTTACCTGCTTTGTCGTGCCAAGGCGTGGGACCTCATTGCTTTGTTCTTTGAGCATGGCGCAGACCCGCCGAAACCCAAAGACGTCGCGGCGTTATTCAGGACTGCTGCTGACCGCGGACGGTTCAAGACCATGCTTCAGGAGCGCACGAACGTTACTTCACGCCCTCCTCGAAAGTGTCCCTGTGGGTCTGGTATACCCGTTTCAGAATGCCATGCCACATCCCAACCTTATTCACTTGAATATGTCTGTATCTGTGGATCTGGAAAAACATATGAAAAGTGCTGTTTCTACCGCAAATATTTTGTGACGGGGCAGTGGAATCCGAACACAAATCTCATTGTCTATGATTTTGAAAATTCAGCGACACACATATACGAAAAGGCTATAGGTCGGAGATACAACGAGGTGCATGAAGCCATTGCCAGCGCCACGGGCAATCCACTTGATCAGGACTCGTTAAATCCTCCGACCCTGAACCTGGAGGTGTTGCGCATGTTGGCCAAGGAGCTAGTCAAGAAGGACCCCGGGTCGATAGACCCAGCATTTGCCTATGCATTTGTCCGATCTACTTTCTTACCAAGGTTGGTTGTCTTTTCAAACGCAGATTCGTGGCTTTCGCCGATGCATGCACGTATAGACCTTGGGGACGCAAGCGACCTCGTGAAATTTGCGAAGCCGAACAAGCCGAATGGAATGCGCTTGTAGATGAGTACATTGAAACACAGAGTGACAAGCGAACAAGATACAACATAGAGTGTGCCGCCAAGATTGGAGTCTGGCACGGCGCCCTGTATCGAAGATGTGAGGGCCCCGGTTGCGGAGAAGTCGAGGGGCCCAATGTGGCGGCCTTGAAGCATTGCAGTGGTTGCAAAATTGTGCGACGTTCGTTTTGTCTTGTCGTTTCCCACCATTGATCCCAAACCATCCCAGTCTGTGTACTGCAGTCCCAAGTGTCAAAAGGCCACTTGGGAGGACCACAAGAAAGAATGCGGTAAGGACGGACAACGAGAACAGTCATTATCTTCCCAGGACATACTGCTAGACCGGGCTCGGAAAACGACGGATGAGGGTCTGAAGCTCTTCCAACAGGTGTTGGACTATGGAGCTAAGACTTTCACTTAATTGCCTTCACAGAGTAATTTGCTGTGGTCTTGTGCGCGTCACGTAAAGAGGCGAAGCAGTTTCTTCTTCCAATGTCTGTAGTTGTCGCGACAAGACTGAACATCACCTGTGACTCGGGATTCTGAAATATTGAAAACCGTACGGGTGATGATCTGTGCATGTCGCACTGGAACACTTGTGAAGAAAATCAAATTTTGAACTGGGACGCATCCTCACAAAACAGATTCAAGTCTGGTCCGCTGGCGTTCAATAGATCCTTACTTGATCTTGATCTTGAATACACGGAGTGGCCTTCTTTTGAATGAAAAGGCATTGCCGAATGCCAACTGGACGCAAAGGAGGGGGGTTTTGGTGGGTATATGTCCCTTGAATGCAAAAAAAATGGAATAGGCTGATTGACTTACGGCCGGAGTCCCACACTGGTATAACCGCGTCCCGGGCAATTTCTGGCAAACTACCAGAGGAGGTAGGGAACAACTTGGAAAGCATCTGCTGCCTGAGTTTGGTTTGCTTAAATCCGACGCTCCAAAAAAAAGTGCAAGATTCCTGAGTGTCCGGCGATTTTATTACTACAGTATACATACAGCGAACGGTTTGTGTCACCTCCCGTCTCTTGACGGATTGCGACGTCGACGGGGAGGAGGAGAGCGACTGCGACGATCTCTGTATTCAATTTTGCGTTCAAAGCCGTCACGGCTGCGGTAGTCGTGACTGGATCGTGGTGGGGACAGCCTCCGCCGAGGAGGAGAACGCGAGCGTGAGCGTGAGTGATCACGATAGCGGCGATCGTCATCGTATTCTGAGGCAGGACGCTCGCTACGCTCCAGTCTACGCTGCTCCTTTCTTGTCCGCTTCTCTTCTTTACGCTCGGCTTTCTTGCGTCGCCTCTCTGCTTTCTCGGCCGCTTTCTCGAGGACAGCAACGTTGGGATCCTCCGGAGCTTTGGGGGAACTAGAGCCGGCTGCGGGGTCGGCAGAGGTTGATTTGGCGGAGGGGGCGAATCCGAGCGCGACGGACAACGCGTCGGCTTCTGCTTCCTTTATTTTCCGAATCTCTTCATTGCGTTCATCTTCGGACTGCTTCTGGTCGCGGTTGTACCAGTGGACGTCCTTGTTCTTTTGCCAACGACCAGTGGGAGCATTTATACTGTGTCCGAGATAGTTCTGGGCAAATTTATGAGTGTTGCAAGCAGATGGCGAGAAGCAGAGATTGAACCTCTCTGTCCTTGTCTGCGGAGACGTCTGTCCACTTGAACTCAGCCTGACCACCACGAGTGCCGCCGCGAATGGGTTCAAACATTAACGCCATGACGAGAGTGGAAGGATGGAAGGAAGATGATGTAGGACAACACAGCCAAATAGTCACTTTGGTGTTCCATGACCGCTGCATTCAGACAGAGCTCAACTCCCCCACTCATGGCGCCCAGCCCGCTCTCTTCTACTGCTCCCTTCCCCACCGCCCACTCATCACGCTCCTCGTCCGCCCACACCTTGTCGCAGCAGCAGGACTCTGCCATTCATCCTCTTCCCCAGCTCCCACCTCTTCCTCACGGCGACCTCCGTGTGCTCAAGGTAGCACCGGACCAAATCTCTCAGGACTCGTACTTTTCACGCCAGAACCATATTTCAAACGACGGTGACAGGATCGGTCCTCCACCACCGTCTCCTCCAGCAAGCGTCGACCTTGCTGTTGACCACGGCGAACCTCCCATCCTCGACCTCGCCAGCCCTAGCACCAGTTCTGGGCGCGTCATCTTTGACGAACCCGAACCGTTGCATCCAAATGTCTCCTCATCAGCCGCATCAACTTCCTCCTCCGCGCTGCGTGCCGAGTCTCTCGTGCGCTCATCAACCGACGTAAAGCTCGTCTTTCGCACACCTACCATCCCTGCCATCCCTCCTTCCGAATCTGTCGTTGACACGTCCTTAAAAACCACCCCTCTTCCCCCCGATTCCTACCTGGCACCGCCCTCGTCACGGCCCACACGCCGGAACACGACTGGTTCCACTACTTGGTCTTCCTCGGGGCTTCATCCCCTTCGGACTTCCCTTCATTCCCAGTTTGGCTCTCAACCTCACACATACGAAGCGGAAGATCTCGAGGGCGAGCTTGCATCCGACATACAACAGCATGCCGACCAAATACGTAGAGAGCGTATGTCGAAGCGCGCGAAACAGCAGCAGGAGGCAGAGGCCGCGCTCACACGCAACGAGCGCGCGCCGCAGCGTCGAGAATCAACAAAAGACGATGTCGTATTGGTCGGAAATCTCATTGGCGAAGACCATGCCAACTATGTGCTCATGTACAATATGTTGACTGGAATCCGCGTCGGTGTCTCCCGATGTCAGGCCAAAGTCAAGCGCCCCCTCACGGACGAAGACTTCTCTGCACGGCATAAATTTTCGTTCGATATGTACGGTCCCATTAACTCCGCTATCCGAGTCTCTCCTGACGTTTCAACATAGTGTCGGGAATGAACTGACTCCTTCCGCGAAGTATGATTTCAAGTTCAAAGACTATGCGCCGTGGGTTTTTCGCGAATTGCGTGAAGACTACTTTCACCTTGATCCTGCCGACTACCTCCTCTCGCTCACAGCCAAGTACATCTTGTCCGAGCTCGGCTCTCCCGGCAAATCCGGTTCCTTCTTTTACTTCTCCAGGGACTACCGCTTCATCATAAAAACAATACACCACTCCGAACACAAGTTCTTACTTTCCATCCTCAAGGATTACCACCACCATGTGAAGAATAATCCACATACGCTGCTGTCCCGATTCTACGGCTTGCACCGTGTGAAACTGCCCGAGGCCGGAAAATCCATTTTGTCATCATGAACAACCTCTTCCCTCCACACAGGGACGTCCACGAGACATATGATCTTAAGGGAAGTACTGTGGGCCGCGAATACCCCGTTGAAAAAGCCGCAACCAATCCTCGTGCCGTTCTCAAAGACCTCAACTGGATCAATAGCGGGAAGATGCTCGAACTAGGCCCCGAAAAACGTGCTCTCTTGACCGAGCAGTTGCGACGCGATGCCGAGTTTTTGCGGAAGATTTATGTGATGGACTACTCCCTCCTCATCGGTATCCACAAGATGGAGCGTGGAAATCGCGACAACGTGCGACGCAACACTCTCAAGGTGTTCTCTCCTGGAATTACCATGCACCGCCGCGCAACGACCGTGGCCAAGGGCGGCACGTCACCCGAGGCCATCGCCATGCGACGCGCGATGCGTGAATCCAACCCAGAGCGGTTGGGTCAGGGCAGGAGCGCGTTGTTGTTGCCTGAGGAAGACACGGGAGACAGACGTGACTTCATATTCTATCAGGACGAGGGTGGTTTACGCGCCACGGACGAGGCAAACGAGTCTCTGGACAAAATCTACTATCTCGGCGTCATTGACATTCTCACTCCGTACTCTACGGTCAAGAAGCTTGAACACTTTTGGAAGGGGCTCAGCGCCGATCGGGTAAGTGGTTTACTCTGAATTGTTATGCCCTCTGATCTCACGATTGTCCTCAGCACAAAATCAGCCCCGTCGAGCCGGGTGAGTATAGTGAACGGTTCTTCTCTTTCATGAAAGCCGTCATGCGAGGAGGAGGTGGCGGGGAGCGCTTCAAAGCCGAATAGCAATCATCCATTCTTTGTTGTTCCTCCGCCAACTCCGCCGATATGGATAGCTCGCGGCTTTCCAAGGCACAATAGGTCTTGCATATGCCTATGCCTCTCCATGCCTCTCTCCCTATCCGACATTTTGCACACGCACCATCATCGTGTATTTGTAGCCCTCGCCGCATTCATGCACCAACGACGACGCTCCGCACCAGCATTAACTTATATTAACCTAATCTTTGCTATTTACGCACTCCGCCACGCTCTTTGATACCTTATACTTCGATATTCTTCTCCGTTTTGCGCTTTCATGGTCGCCCACGCTCCTTTGGCTGTATGTATGCCACTCTGCACTCTGGCTTTGGCCGATGCTGCCTCACACTCGTTACCTGGTTTCGATGCCTCATCTACAGACGGACTGGATAATTGTGCTACTTTATAACTACGTCGATAGATACTTCCAAAAAAACTCTCATACTCCGCAGTTGAAATGGAAGGAAAGGAAACCGAAGGGAGGAACTGAAGCGAAAGGGTTACGAGATTAAACAAAATGCATCCACGTGACCGTGTTGGCGACGCGTGGGTTACGTAACGCGTTAACGGTCCCTTGCTCTCCTCCACAATGCGCATCGAGGAGCTTGTCCTGGAAGGTATCTTCTCTGCTCTCCGATGAAGCGCGACTCTGAAACACGCCAAAGGATTCAAGTCCTACCCTGTCCGGACTCAAATAACTGGATGGGACGCGTCTTTCAATGCCATTACTGGGCTCAATGGCACGGGCAAATCCAACATTCTCGACGCGATCAGCTTCGTCCTAGGGCTCACCAACATGTCTACTGTATGCTGAATCTTTGCATATGCCACCGAATCGACTGACTGGGCGCAGATGCGTGCCGCGAATCAAACGGACCTCATATACAAGCGAGGGCAGGCAGGGGTGACCAAGGCTAGCGTCACCATTGTATTCGATAATTCAGACACCAGCAAAAGCCCTCTCGGTCATGAATCGTCCAAGCAGATTACCGTGACGCGCCAGGTATGTCGGATGGGCAGCAGATGTATGATGGGCTAACGCGCCACTGAAGCTCTCACTTCCGAATGTGACGAAATATCTCCTCAATGGGCACAAGGTTACACAGCAGGCGATACAGAATTTATTCCAGTCCGTACAGCTGAACATAAACAATCCGAATTTCGTTATTATGCAGGGTAAGATCACCAAGGTATGCACCCATGGCTTACAGGAGTGCCATATGCTAATTCTTTGTTCAGGTCTTGAATATGCGCCCTCAGGAAATTCTCGGCATGGTGGAAGAGGCCGCGGGGACACGTATGTTCGAAGATCGGAAGGACAAAGCAATCAAGACCATGTCGAAGAAGGACAAGAAAGTGCAGGAGATCACAGCGCTTCTCGCTGAAGAAATCACCCCGAAATTAGACAAGTTGCGGAAGGAGAAGCGCAAGTTCATTGAGTTTCAGAAGTCGGAGACGGAGCTGCAGCGGATCGAGCGTGTGCTGCGGGCTTGGGAATGGGAAGAGGCGCGTCAGCGGGAGAAGCAAAAGCGCAAAGAGATGGCGAAGAAGCAGGGTGATGTGGAGACGCATGAAGGGAAGAGGGATACGTTCCAGCGTGAGTGTGATGCTGCTGAGGAGGAGAAGAAGGAGGTCGAGGAGAAGCGGAATCAAGAGCAGCGCAAGGGTGGGAAGCTGGCGAAACTTGAGGAGAGTGTTGCGGAGCTGGACAAGGGCGTCGTCAAAGTTCGCACTCAGGTTGAGCTTAAGAAGGGGTCAATCAAAGACGAGGAGACCCGGGTGAAGGAATGTCGGACTCAGCAGGAGCAGGTCAGAAGCCATTGTTACTTCAATCACGATTCTCTCTAAACCGGGCTGTAGGACGCAGGCTCGATTGCAGTCAAGAAAACGGAAGTTGACGCCGTTAATGCTGCTTTCAAAACTGTGAAAGACAAGCATACTGGTCTCACCGACAAACTTGCGTCTGCCGAAGAACTACTGCAGAGTCTGCTGACCGGTCTGTCGAATAACAAAGACAATAAGGCCACTGGCGGTGGCGGCTACATGGGACAGCTCGCAAATGCAAGGCAACAGGCGACGCAAGCAGCAGCCGAGGAGCAGCAGAGTCGTGTTAAGCTGGGGATGAGCCAGACCGAGTTGAAAACTTTGGAGGCGCGTTGGAAAGCTCTGGAACGTGAGGCTGGCGACGGGCGGAAAAAGCTCGAAGCTATGCAGAAAACCGTTGAGGATTGCCGCAACAAGGTCGCACAGTGTGCTTGGAGTCAAGAGAAGGAAACCGCTGCCGAGGGCCGCCTTCAGGAGCTTAAAGCACAAGTGGCGTCACTTGAAAATGTTCGTCGTTCATCTCCTTCGAGTTCTTCCCGATCTGACTGTTGCACAGAAACGCGACAGGGTTCAACAGGGTTTAGGCTACCTAGACTTCAAATACGCCCTGGGTCCCCATTTTGACAGAAGAAAAGTCAAGGGCCGCGTCGCCTTGTTGCTTAAGTTGGCGAGGGAGAATTACCCCTCAGCACAAGCCCTGGAGGTAGCCTCAGGGGGAAAGCTCCAGAGCGTTGTTGTGGACGACGAGAAGGTTGCGAAGGACCTCTTGAACAGTCGTTTGGAGAGGAAGGTCCACTTGATTCCACTGAACAAAATTGAGCCCCGCACTATCAGTGCTGCGGTAAGTCGCTACAATATTGGCCCGTCGTTGTCGCTGAGAACACAGTAACAGAAATTGCATCACGCTGAGAAGATCGGCAACGGTCAAGTACGCACGGCACTCTCGCTTGTCAACTATCCTGCGAATGTCTCGAAAGCCATCGAGTTTGTTTTCAGCGATATACTCATCTGCGATACTCCCGAAATTGCGAAAGCGGTTACGTTCCACGATCAAGTGAGAGTCAAGTCCGTGACGTTGGCGGGTGATTTGTACGATCCTTCTGGTTCCCTGTCTGGTGGTTCGGCACCCAATACCACGGGTGTTTTGATCCGGGTACAAGAACTACTGGAGGCGGAAGATCAACTCGACGACGCCAAGGGTCGTTTGCGGGACCTGGAGAGCACACATGCCCAGTCTCAGAAAGTTCGCGAAGAGTGGAAAGCGCGAGTCAAAGAGCTGGACATGCGGTCACACGAGCTGAACCTAATGGAACAGCAGATACAGGGTAGTAATGCAACCCAGGTAGGCCCCACTACAGATGGCCCGATTCTGTGCTAAAACGCTCTTTCTCAGCTTGGCGCTCAAGTCGAAAAGCTGAAACAGACCATCGTGGATCTGAACGCGGCGATTCAGACTGCGCAGGCAAAGCAAGCCGAAGCCCATGAGGATTGTGAACGCCTTAAACGAGACATGGACGAGTTCAAAAACAATAAAGACGGCAAAATTGAAGAGCTCAAAGTCATTCTCTTTGCTCTCCATTTAATTCAGCACTTATCGTATGTATAGGCTGATATCTCTAAGCAGAAGGCAGCATTGCAAAAGCACTCCGTCATTGTCAAGACACAGCAAAGAGAACAGCAAACGGCTGTGTTAGAACTTGGTGCGTTCAGTTCAAGCGTCGTGCCGTGCATTGATATAATGCCGATCCCAGAGCAAATGGAGACCGATCTCGAGAAAGGCAGAAACGCGGTAGACGATGCAAACGCCGCTGTCGCAACTCTTAAGGATGAGCTCATCAAACTTGAAGATCTTCTGGTGAAAAAGAAGGTAACGGGATGAGCCACCACGATTTTCTTCAGCTATGGATGTCTCAATTTGTTGCTAGGCTGCATACGATGATGCCAATGCTCAGCTTCAAGAAGAACGTGCCACTCTCAAGCGCTTCGATAACGAACTGCAGGCCCTTGATCGCGTCATCAAAGACAAGAAACAGGCCATCTCTAAGACGGAGTTGGCTATCCAGAAACTCGGGATTGAAATTCAGAATCTGACAAAAGAGGCGAATGCCGCATCGAACATGGTGGCCAATCTCGAGAAAGAGCACGAGTGGATCCAAGAAGAAAAGGAGTGAGTACGCACGGTATCATTGATAGCATTTTCTGAACAGTTTTCTAGTCAATTTGGAAAGCAGGGGGGACAGTTCGACTTTGCAGCTCACAACATGCCTGAAATGAAAACACGGGTCGAGGAATTAGCGACCAAGACCAAGGGCATGAAGAAATCTATCAATCCGAAAGTCTTGGCCATGATTGATAAGTGAATAAACATGTTCATGTCCACTGGCCTCTACTTAACCAATAATTCAGCGTCGAAAAACGAGAAGGTAGCCTCAAGAAAATGCTGTCAACAGTTTTGAAGGACAAAGAAAAGATCGAAGAAACCATTGCGGAGCTGGACAGGTACAAACGGGAAGCCTTGGAGTCGACTTGGAAGAAGGTCGATGGGTGCGTCTCAGACAAATCTCGCGCATTCTCCCAGTCTTTGAGACGCATTCATTCGCAGCGACTTTGGCGGGATCTTTGCCGAACTATTGCCAGGGAACTTTGCGAAATTGCAGCCACCAGAAGATCAAGACTTGATGCAGGGTCTCGAAGTCAAAGTGCGACTCGGGAGCGTATGGAAGCAGAGTCTGACAGAGCTGAGCGGTGGTCAACGGTGGGTGTTCCGTATTCTCATCGAGTAAGATGGCTGACTTCCTTGTCGGCCAGGTCTCTTATTGCCCTGTCTCTCATCATGTCACTGCTGCAGTTCAAGCCTGCGCCGATGTATATTCTCGACGAGATCGACGCGGCGCTGGATCTCTCCCACACGCAACACATTGGGCAATTGTTTCGAACGCGATTCAAGGGATCTCAGTTCATCGTCGTCTCTCTCAAGGAGGGACTCTTTACCAATGCCAATGTGCTCTTCAAAACCCGGTTCCGTGATGGGACGTCCATCGTGGAGCGGACAGCACAACGGTCCACGTCCTCGATGTACGACAAGTGAGAGAAGGGCCGGATCTTTGCTTTCGTCTATCCTATTTAATCTGAATATCTATCAACGTGTACACTATGCACTACTTATGTATGTTTTTAGCTGGCTGGTCACTCTTGACGCTCTGAAGTCTGGCAACGTTGGAGTTGCGAATCCCTCTCAGTCGCTTCATTTCGCATTATCCCACCGGTCTGTGGAATCCCAAGACTATTCTAAGGTACATACACACGATTCTGACGCTGATTTGCTGCTGTACATACAGCCCTCGTCGCGTCGGCCATATTGGGCGCGATGATCAACGATGATGAAGGTGATCTTCCCGAATCTTCGCACAGCATATTGACGGAGATCAGATCGAGTGTCCGTTGCTCTCTCTCCAACATGCTTTCATTGTGCATTGTTGGGATGTTTCTGTCTGCACAGACTGCACATATTACCACCACCTGCTTCGCCGCTACGTTCGGTCTTTTGACCTCTTCAGGTCCAACCTCCATTCTTTACCCCACACACTCTTTCTGCAATGAATCCCAATCTGCTTGGAGGGATTGAGATCGGGGCACTTGTAGCGGTTATTCTGCTGGGTATGGTCACGGTCCAGGTAAGTCCTCCGCCGGCATTCCTCGACTCCTACTAATTGAACAGATTTACGTGTATTATATGAACTTCCCTCTTGATTCCAGAATCATCAAGGCTCTGGTGCGTAACTGACTCCGATTGCTTTTCGAATGCCAAAACAGCAGTGCTTAGATTGCTATAATCTGGATAACCGAGGCCGCTCATGCTGTAGCAACCTGCCATGGGATGTATAAGGTAACGGTTACACGATACGGCCACCTAGACTTGCCTATACCTCTTGAGCTTTGCATGGCTGCTATTCTCGGCAACGCGATTCATCCTGTGGTGCAGGCGCGTTGCATTCTGTATCGTCTCGTTTACTGTTCTTACAACATCCTGTACAGGCCATATTTATCGCTCGCATCTACCAGTTTTCCAAGCACTTGTCGAATCGGGCCCTCACAGCCGTTTGCTGGGCCATATCTGGATTCACGTTGGGTGCAACAGTCTTGCTCTCGATAAAGGTGTTTGCCGCCACCTCCCTTGATCTGTTCGAAGAAGAATGGGATTGGCTCATTCTCGGCTTATTTGGGGCGACGGGTGGAGTTGACTTGATAATCGCCGCGTCGATGTGCTACTACACCCTCAAAATTCGAGCGATATTGAAAGTCGAGTACGTCGCTTTTTAGTTTGCTCTTCGATTCATATGCTCATGGCCGCAATACAGGACTGGCACAATAGACACGATTATATCGTGGACTGCTCGTGAGCAAATGCTGGACTGGTTTTGTCGTTGTTTGAACGCATTCCGCAGAGACGGGGTTGTTCACATGCATGGCTGCAATCGCAGTGGCTGTCTGCGTTAGTCTGATTCCTTGTTGGATGCTCTGATTTTGGATCCTTACTGAATGCGACAGTTCGCTACCATGAGACGTGACCACGTATGGCTTCCCCTTCTCATTGTTACAACCGGAAGTGTGTTGTCTTCTTGCAATTTTCAATCAATACCACTGACGCTGATTTCCATGTTTAGTTTATAGCAACTCCCTCCTGTCTTTACTCAATGGAAGACTGAATCTTGGCTATCAAACCGAGTCCCCTTTCGTCTTCTCCCTTTCAACATTCCGCAAAACGAATCGCAGTCGCGGCCTACGTAATGCGCAATTTTCGGTGAGTGTGGTGAGGCGACAGGTTCAAAGATGATCAACTGATTCTCAGCAGGATCCTCCCAACGTCCACCTAGAATTACCACCGCCCGCGACACCGAAGCCGGGTTCTATTTGGGTAAGATTCAGGCTGGATTTTGTTCGCTGTGTACTGACCCGATCGCTCTTTTGAAAGGCTGGGTCAACGCGTGCTGGATCCACCCATGCGGAATCAGCAGGGATGACGCGCCACTACACATTGGCACGCATGTCGACTGTCCAACAACCTCCGCTGGGTTTACCAATGGCCGTATGAATGCGGCACACTGTATCTTCATCGCTTTGTAATTATAGCCCTGTATTGAAAGAACATTTTCGCGCTTCGGTTGTTATGCTCTAGACCCCTACAAAATGTCTCCGATTTTGCCTCTACTCGTCCTTCGCCTCTTTGCCCCACACTGTCCTCTCAACTTCGACTCGTCCTCCGGTTATTGCCAGCCACAGTCCCTTACCGGCGGTGGCGAGAGGGCTGAACATGCCCACACGTGCCCGGTACGCGGTGTACGCGGGATACTTTGAAGCAGTAATGGCTTCGGTATACAGTGTGGAGGAAAAGAAGAGTATGGAAAGGGCCACTGCGGGTGTCAACGGAGCGATGGCCGTCAGCAGGGAGCCCAAGTCGAATTTTCCTGCCACGAATGCTGAGGTGCGCAGGTTGGTGATGGAGAGGAGCTGGGAGGAGGGGAGGGACGCAATGTTCATGATCCACCAGAAGGATTGTTCGCAGGCGAAGTTGGGATGCCGCGACCATGCCCAGAGACCACGCGTAACGAAACCGCGTTCTGCGTCGGCGGGAGCCCATTGGAGGCGCGAACCTATCCATTGGTGGGTGGTGTGGAAGCGGCGGGGCTCGTGTTTGAAAGCTTGGTAGGCGTATTGTTGGTTGTCTGAGGTGAACTCTAGGACGAGGATGAGGAGGGAGAGAAATATGACGAAATAATCGCGGTTTTCGAGGGGCTGGGGTGGTTGGGATGCGGCGATGTAGGCGGGAATGCCGAGCGCCAGCAGGAGGACGTTCTGAATGAAGCCTGTTTGTTGAATATGATATGAGTGAAAGTCACCAACGAAAAGAATTGCACAGCACTGATGAAGCCGAGGTTGAATATTTGGAAGAGAATTGGGTGCATTTGCTGGCGAAGGACGAGCCAACGGTAGTCTTCGTCCTTGCTGTATCAATTTTTTTTTTGTTAGCTACGCGGATTGGAGGTGAGAAATGCCACGTACAGGTTGAACAGACCGCGCCTGTACGTGTTGTAGCTCAATCTACGCGTATATGAGGAGATGTGAGGGAGAGCACGGCGTCAAGCAGCAAACCTAAACATCCAAGTTACAATGAGCGCCAGCATCATGAGAGCTCTCGGGTTGTATGCCCCCGGTGGGATACCGAGGGAGGCGGGTGTGTATGGAACGAGATAGAAAGGCTGCGTTTGGGGCCAGAGCGGAAGCAAGGCGAAGTACGCGGTGTAAATGGTCGGCAAGAACGTCCAGAGGCGGTCGACTTGGGAGACATTGGAGGTGATTATGGACGCGACGTAGGTTGCGACTGTCGAAAAAATGCAAAACTGGACCGGCCACTGGAAAGCAGGGGGGATGGAGCCGAGAACGTCCATGGCGTCGGTGGTGGAAGAAGTCGTGGGCAAGGTCAAAGCTAAGATCATACGACGAATTTTAGGGAATTACGGCGGATACTTCCCACCTCTCACTCTCCCACCGCTACAAATGGTCACTCACTCTCTACATTTTTTGTGTGTTCACCTCTGTTCACCTCAGGCTGAGGTATAAACGTCTGTACACCGTTCAAGACGAAGCGTTGACGCCTGTTTCAATTATTCGAAGGCCTTGGCAATGGCTATAGCGATTAAGCATTCTCTCGTGACAGGCACCATTGCGCCATCGATTTTGTGTCTCGTCGCGCACGCCATTCTTGTCAATTCTTCGTCACCTTGAAGGCTTTATCTACTTAAGCCAGCTTTGGTCGCCTAATCCCCATCTTGCTTCCTTCTTATCCAAATGGCCTCTTTCCCCAAGCACGAGTACTCCCTCCGTCTCGGCAGCACCGCGCCAAACTTTGACGCAGAGACGACCATCGGCAAGATCAACTTTCACGAATGGCTCGGTGACTCTTGGGTATATATATGTTCGCGCTTTCATTTTTATCTCGTTTTTACTCGACTTTCCAGGGCATTCTATTCTCGCACCCCGGAGGTTTGTATTTTCGAATCGAATCGAACAGGAGCATTTGACTACCCATCGATCTTATTGCAGACTTTACCCCCGTCTGCACGACCGAACTCGGTGAAGTCGCACGTCGCGCACCCGACTTTGCCAAGCGCAATATCAAGGTCATCGGTATCTCCGCTAACAACCTCGACGACCACAAAAAGTGGATCGAGGACATCAACTCCTACGGCGGCAAAGTCGGACCCACGGATGTCCAGTTCCCCATCATCGCAGACGCCGACCGCAGAATATCCTACATCTACGACATGCTCGACTACCAGGATGCGACCAACAAGGACCTGAAGGGGCTTCCGTTCACTGTCCGTCATCTTTCCTCCTTTCCATGCGCGAAACTAACCCACGCGATCAGATTCGCACTGTGTTCGTTATTGACCCGAAGAAGGTCATTCGCCTCACGCTCTCATACCCTGCTGTGGCCGGTCGTAACTTTGTCAGTCTTAGATCCTGTTACTTATATCCACATCTTAACTCGAAACCGTCAGGACGAGATTCTTCGCGCGGTGGACGCGATCCAGCTCGGCGACAAGCACCGCATCGCGACGCCCGTGAACTGGAAACAGGGCGAGGACGTCATCATTCATGCTAGTGTGAACAACGAGGAGGCCAAGACGTTGTTCCCCGACCATACTGTGCACCTGGTATGTTTGAGCATATTTCGGGAACAAAGCATATGCTGACGGCAATTCTCAGCCATACCTTCGCACAACCCCCCTCTAAGTTTATTTGTGAATATGAAGAAGCTGTATTGATAGAGAAAGACGTTACGATGTAAAGCTTTTATGAACTATCGCTATTCTCTTGTGGAAATGTAAAAGTTGTAAATGAACCGACGAGTCGGACGAAGGAGGAGCGATCCCGTGACCGCGAACGCATCTTGTTTCCTTCCACCACCATGCTGCAGCAATACATTCCGCGATCCGCTCGTCCCCTGGTGCTTGGAATTCTAATTGGAATATCTTTATCTGTGTCTTCATCCGCCGTGGTTCAATATGTTCGGCGGCGCAGGCGGCGCATCGCACAACTCTCCCAATCCCAAATTTACAAACTCGAAAACCGACCAATTGAACTGCGAAGCGACGATATACTCGATGGCTTAACAGGCGTGATTGGTTCGTATCTCTGAATGTCTTCTGGTACCGTCAAGGACGTCGAACAGGCAATACTCCGCTCATCCGGATAAATTCTCTCTCCAGCGCACTTGGAGTTGAGATTTTGGCAAAAGCCGAGGCAGGTCTTCTTGGCGGCGGCATTACTGTGCTGATACGACTATAGTTTCTTAATCCAGGGGGGAGCGTCAAAGATCGTGTCGCCGTGCGAAGTGAGTCTATTGCGATTATTTCTTCATCTTCTCAAGAAAAGCATTGTAGTGATCGATGACGCTGAGCGTCAAGGTCTTATTCACCCGCACACTGGCTCCCGCATTTTTGAGGGAACATCGGGTTCAACTGGGATTTCTCTGGCCATGGTCGCGCATGCGAGAGGATACGACGTAAGTGAGTGTGTATGTATTTCTATGTATCGTGCCTATATCTCGCTTGCTCATTAGCTATCATAACGCCTGATGATATGGCCGCCGAGAAATTGCATGCTCTGCGCTCGCTTGGTGCGGACGTGGAGCAAGTTCGCCCTGCAAGCATTGTTGACAAGAAGCAGGTCTGCGAGTGTTCCCCTGGTTGATCTGCTGTCGCTGATGTTTAGCAGTTCGTTGTAAGACTTGATTCATGTGTATCGCAATGTGGTTGCGGACATTCACCTTCACCCCCAGAACATTGCCAAAGAACGAGCTCTAGCATTCTCCAGCACTTCCTCGACTTCTGTAGTCTCCGGTCTGGGAGAATCCATCGCCGTCTTGACGTACACCGATGCGCGAGGGTTTTTCGCTGACCAGTTTGAGAATAAGAGCAATTATGATGCTCATTTCGACGGGACAGGTCCAGAGATTTGGCGCCAAACTAACGGGACTGTTAAGGCGTTTGTGAGTGGGGCAGGTGAGTTGCTTAATTTTACGCATAGACATCTCACCTAGAGCTTTGTGCTCCTCGCTTCACACATATAGGCACCGGCGGGACGATTGCTGGCGTTGGCCGCTTCCTCAAATCAATGGACGAGGACGTGGTCATTTGTCTCGCTGACTGCGAAGGTAGCGGACTCTACAATAAGGTTGCATTCAGCGTTTACTACCTCAGCACGCCCGAATTACCTGTTTTAAGGTCACGCATGGGGTGATGTTCGACCAGCGAGAAAAGGAGGGGACAAAACGACGGCACCAAGTTGATACCGTCGTGGAGGGAATGTCCGTTCTTGTTTGCTCTTCAGATCTCAGTGGTTGACCTTGTGCAGTGGACTCAATCGTCTCACTCAGAACCTTGAGCTCGGACTGCCAATTATTGACGACGCTGTTCGGTAAACCATTTTCTCGTTAAGCTGACATTGCTGATCTCAAAGTTGTGAATTTGTCAGTGTAACAGACCCTGAAGCGGTGGCCATGGCACGATATTTAGTCAAGCATGATGGCGTCTTCATAGGGTCGAGCAGTGCTTGCAATCTTGTCGCGTGTATCCGGCTCGTCAAAAAGATGGGCTGGCACAAGGGAGAACGGGTCGTCACTGTTTTGTATGTTTTCTTCGGCGCTTCCGGTCGCTAAAGCTCACATTGTTTTAAGATGCGACTCTGGAGCCCGACATTATTCTAAGGTGCGTGTAGCTTTCCTCCTCGTCCGAGCTTACACACAATACGTCCATGATCAGTTTTGGTGAGTGGAATGTTCCAGACTAGAGTCGGTGTGTATCTGAAGGGCCTGTAGGAACGACGAATACTTGCTGAAAGCAGGCACCCCTATCGACACATCCATCATTGAGGAGATGATCTCAACTTAGAGAAACTCCCGTTGCAAGATGTGGTGGATTGCTGTATCTAGAGCGAACATATGCATGTACTCGGTAGCTGCACTGAATCGAGGATGCTTAGACCGTCTTACCATGACAATGTTGCCATGACGTGAAAGCAGTTGTGTGACTGTGACTACACGTGCCTCACGCGCACGCGCGACGCGTTTCGACAACTGTCACAAAGGAACCGTGACTCTCCCTCGAACTTACACAGGAGTCGCAGACACGCCGAGATGGCGGACTCATTCGAGCTGCGCGACGAGGTGCAAGCACTACAAGACGTCGACACTTACTCTATTGGCCATGATCATGACCTCTCCAGTGAAGACCCGGCGCGTTTGTTGGAAGGCACGTCCCCTGTACCACTACCCCCGTTTACCTGACCTTTGCCCAGGCGCCGTCGAGGCTGTTGCGGAATCAAGTGAAGCCATCGGAGACCCAGAGGTCTTCGACGTCTATCGCAGTCTACTCAAGCACTCGGATGCCGTCCCGGGTCCAACCATGAGCAAGCTCCTCGATTCCCTGACTTCGGGTTTGCAGGCCGAACTTGACGCAACCATTCGCGATCTCGATGATGAAAAGCAGGTGTATCTCGCACACAAAGCCCCACTCGAGATGTACGCGTTCCTGCTCCAGTGGTTCGTCACGGCCGCGGAGAAAGTCAAACAGACGGACGGCGACGGTCCTGGGACCCCTGCACCCAAGGCTAAGAAGGCGCGTGGTGGCAAGACAGCGGCTGCTGGGCGCTCTGGACGCACCGCATCCTCCAAAAAGACGGAATGGACGTGGATGGATCAGATTCCCGCCACTCTGAACCTCATCAGCAAGGTACTTCGGCTGTCTACTCTGCGGATATGGCCCACCACCGCCGAAAGAGATACATTCATCAGGTGCGTCCCTATGCTACTCGTCGCCTCTCCCTTTCTCAATCTCGAGCAGTTGTCTAACGCGCCCCGCGTACCATGTCACCGAAAGCGAATTATATATGAAACAGCAGGACATCAAGTTGAGCGTTTACAAGGTCATATGCCTTGCCGTCAAGCACCATGGTCATGCTCTTACGGCTCAAATCTCCATCATTCAAAGTCTGCAGTTCTCTGAGCACCTTTCCGAACCCATGGCCGAATGTCTCACGATTCTCGCGAAAGAGTTTGACCATGCTCAACTTGGAGATGAGATTCTTCGTGAGATTGGCGGGATGACTTTCATCGGCCAGGACAACAAGGGTCCACGCACTTTTTCGAAGTTCCTAATCAAGTTCTCTGAACTTGCCCCGCGTCTCATGCTTAAACAAATCAGTTTGCTCCTTGGGCAACTTGATTCTGAGGTCTGTGTTCAACATCCTTACACTGGACGAATCCTCACAAAATAACAGGCGTACCCCATGCGCATTGGGGTCGTTGAAGTTATAGGGGCCATCATCCAAGATCTCGCAGACGGGAGTGAGGAAGACGAATCGTCCGACGGACCACAAAAGAAGCAGATTAACGGGCTTTATGACATCCTACTTGAGCGGGCACTCGACACTTCGTCGTATGTACGCACCAAGGTCCTCAATGTGCTCTCCCGTCTGTGCGACATGAAGAAAGCCAAATTTCCGAAGCAACGGCTGGCCATAACACAGGTTGCGGTCGGCGCACTCGAGGACAAGGTTGCCACAGTGCGCAAGAGTGCGGTGGCTTTGATTGTCAAGTTGCTTTTGACACACCCATATGGTCTCAGATATGGTGGTATGCTGACGCTTGAGACGTGGGAGGATGATTACAAGGCTTTGAAGGCGGAGTTGGCCAAGATCGAGGGGGCTGTAGGCGAGCCGCAAGAGGCGACCCAGGAGGACGATGATCCACAGTCGAAAGAGAAAGCGGACGATTCCATGGATGTTGATGGCGAGGACGGTGGAGGTGATACCGACGTAGAGGAGGGCGGTGACGAAGATGAAGATGAAGATGAAGACGAGGAGGATCTGTCTGCCATGTCTGTCGATCCTGAGGCTGGTGAGGACCAAACGCCGAAGAAGAAGAAAAAGAGAAAAGCCCCGAAGCTGAAGCCGCGCAAGTCTCAAATCGCCGTCGACATGACGAACGAGCAAGTGGCGCTCGAAACGCTGCAGACGAACGAATTGCTGCACTTACGCCTACGTAAAAAATATTACGCCGAGGCTCTCAACTTCATTCGCCAAATCGAGGGCACAATGGAGATCATGGAAAAGCTTCTGGGGAGTAAAAACAAGCCCGAGGTGCTTGAGGCGATCGAATTTTTCCGCGTTGCGCATGAGTACAAGTTTGCAAGAGCTGAGGCGAGTGTTGCTTTCATCCGGCTTGCGCGTCTCTGACTGTTCTGTAGGCGGGAATCAAAAAAATGTTACACCTCATCTGGAACAAGGACAACAGTAGCTCGACGTCAGAGGATGGACAGGAGCTGAAAGGTATACGGCAACGGCTCCTCGAATGCTACAGGCAACTGTACTTTGACCCTATCGTCGGGATGGAACCCAAGGCCCAGGTCAACCGCATTGCCAAAAACATGATCGAGTGAGTGGGTCTTCTTTCCGGATGCTCGTTACGCTGAATTCGAGATAGGTTAACATACAATGCTACTCTGGCTGAACTCACAAGCTTGGAGGAGATGATGCGCATAATGATGGACGACGACCAAATTCATGGCGACGTGATAGCAAAGCTTTGGAGCGTATACAGTGAGTGCCTCAGCTGTAATTCTAACACCAACATGACTGGTCCGATAGGCATCAACAAATCTCTCCCTAAAGCGCAACGCCGAGGCGCCATAATCATCCTGGGCATGTTGGCTCTAGCAAAACGTGGCGTCCTCACTGACCACGTCGACGTAATGCTCAAAGTCGGCTTGGGACATCTGGGCAAAGTAGGTTTCCTCTGTTTCTATTCCTTCGTCGTATTGCTCACCATCCGTTAGGCGGATCTAACATTAGCGCGATACACTTGCGTTGCACTGCAGCGTCTAAACGGAAGTGCCAAAAAGATCAAAGGTCGATTTATTGTCCTCGTTAGCTTCACGCAAAAACTGAAGAACAACCAGGATCCCTGCTTGACAAGACAATTCGAATTGAGATGGACCATCAAATTTTCGATAAGCTGCAAGAGGCTGTATTGAATCCATCTCGCTCGAAGGAATGGTTTGGGCTCGCCGAGCAAGCGATAAACACCGCATATGCACTTGGGGAGCATCCTGACGTGCTATGCAACACGCTCATAAAGAAGCTCACTGTGCGTGCATTCTCCCCACGCGCTCCCCCCGCCGCAGAAGAGCCCTCGCAACCTGTGGAGGAGCAAATGCCTCCTGCAGACCGAGATCCAGACGCCATGGACGAGGATCAGCCTCATCCCGGCGATGGCTCTATGGATTCCACTGCAGCGCCGGCCAAAGAGACTAAAAGTGGCGACGTTGGGGATGCGTTTGAGCTGAGCCAGCTGCTGTTTGTGGTGGGACACGTCGCCATCAAGCATATCGTATACCTTGAATTAGTTGAGCGCGAGTGGAAGCGGCAGAAAGACGAGAAGGACGGAGGTTTGTCTTGGTTTCTGGTGCTTTCGCTCTTATTCATGTGGTGTCTTACAGCAGATAAACAAGCCAATCCCAAGGCGAAGGAAAGAGAGGAACTTGATCAGGTCGCAGGTAACGCAGAGGACGAGATCGGCGAACGGATAGCGGCGGTCCGCGAGTCGGAACTATTGTACGGCCCCGGCTCGTTACTCGCGCTCTACGGACCCATGCTTGTGCATGTTTGCGGCAGCCCACACAAGTACAAGGTGGGGGCTTATGATAATATGTGCAAAAACCACCATTTATTTTCATTCATAGAACCGAACACTGAGGGCGGCGGCCACATTGTCTTTCAGCAAGTTCCTCTGCGTCAGCTCACAATTTTGTGACCAAAATCACTTGTTATTGTTCAAAATCCTCGAAACGTCGAAGAATGCCAATATCCGCAGCAATATTGTCATTGCACTCGGCGATGTTGCCGTGTCATTCAGCAGCATAATCGACGAGAACAGCAACGAACTGTACAAGGGTCTTTCAGACCCCAATCTGGTTGTCAAAAAGAACACGCTAATGGTGTTGACTCATTTGATCTTGAATGGGATGATTAAGGTGAAAGGCCAGCTCGGGGAAATGGCAAAATGCATCGAGGACCCCGACACGCGCATATCTGATCTCGCCAAGTTGTTCTTCAAGGAGCTGTCGACTAAAGACAATGCGATATACAACAACTTGCCGGATGGTAAGTCGATCTCGTCTTTATGAGTAGCGACACTGATCTTTCCTGCAGTCATCAGCCACCTGGGAATAGGAGAACATGCGGTGGATGAGGAAACCTTCCAGCGGACATTGACGTACATTTTCACGTTCATCGAAAAGGTGAACTATTCCCGAGGCGTCTTTTGACTGTATCTCACTATTCAACAGGAAAAGCAAGCAGAGAGCATCGTCGAGAAGCTCTGCCAACGATTCCATCTTTCGGAGGAACCGCGACAATGGCGAGACATTGCATTCTGCCTCTCACTTCTGCCCTTCAAGTCAGAGCGGTCGGTGAAGAAACTCATCGACGGACTGCAGCATTACCGCGACAAGCTGCATGAGGAGACGGTGTTCGAGCGGTTTACAGAAATTCTGGTCAAGGTCGGTCGTGCCGTCGTTGTGTCGTTCTCCTCCTGAGACGCTTTGTAGGCCCGCCAAAACAAATCGCCGAACAAGCCGGACACTGAATTGGCCGAATTTGAGACGGTGAGCTTGGGTTAGACTTGTATTGAGAATTCGGGAGTTTCTAAGCAGCACTGTAGATCTTGGAAGAAAGCAAATTACAAGGCGAAGAGGATCGGGATCTTGAGAAGCGAGTTCAGGGCAAGAAGGCGGTGGCGAAGAAAAAGGCGTCGAAGCGAAGTGAGTTCCAAGACATTTCTCATTGCCACATGGCTAACATTTGACCAGAGGCAGCACGCAAAAAGGCGGCGCCAGTGGAGAAAGAGGAGGATGAGGAGGAGTGATAGACCGATCTATAGGCAGAATGCTATCTATCTTATTGTTGTAACGATAATCTATATGTATGTATCACCAGTGTTGTGTTTTAGGGATCTTGCTTGCCAGAAATGTGCGAAATGTATTCAAGTCTATAGGTCTACAGATCTCATCGTGACTAAGCTCCCTCCTCGGCAGCCCTTGCAGCTCTACGCGCCTTCTTGGCCGCATTCGCCGCTGCGGCCTTGGCTTTTTTGGCTTCTGCTTTTTCCTGAGCACCAATAAGTAAACGAACGACAGTCATGAAAAAAAAAACAATCACCTCCTCCTCCTTCGCCTTGCGCACCTTCTCGGCCTCTTCCTCTTCCTTCTTTTTGGCTGCCGCTGCAGCAGCAGCGTTTCCTGCGGCTCCCCCTTTGTTGGCCCCTCCAGCCTTTTTGGCCTCGCGCATCTCCTTTTCATGCTGCTTGATATGCTTGATGCGGGGGTCGACGCTGGTGTGTGAAATGGTTAGACTCTGGGGAAGTAGTTTCTCTCTCTCTCTCACCTCAAACACAGATCTACAAGTCCTCTGACGCGTGCAATATCCTCCTTCTTCCGACGCGCGCGTTCACTCTTGTTCTTCTTTTCGGTGTACCGCTTGTCGTCCCGGCTGCCGAGATAAATAGATTATGGCGCGCCGACGTCTCAAAGAAACACGACCGACCTATCGCTGCCCTCATTGACCTCTTTATCCAACCACTCAAAGCTGCGCCAGCTGTCAAAGTTGTACCAGAAGTCGTAGAACGCCTCGACGTGTGCTTTGAGCGTGGCGAACTCGTGTCCTTCGATGTCGTTCGGGTCGCGGTCGCGGAGGGGGACGTCGGCGGAGGTAGGCACGGCGAGGCCGGGGGTGGGTTGGGTTTTTGAGAAGCGGGATTCGCGTTCGAAGATGGGGGCGAAGGAGGGGAGGAAGGGGGGCGGGTTTTTGGACTGGCGATTGATCGAATGAGTGAAGAACGTGAAATGGAGAACGAGACGGTACCTTGAACTCTTTCTCGGTCGGGACGTCGTCGATTTCTTCGAGGAATTGAGGATCGACTGAATCGAACTGACGACGGCGCTCCGAGTTGGTGAGGACCTCGTGGGCTTTCTGGATACATTTAAAGAACGCGTCGTCATTCGTGTTGATGTTCAGGCCCAAGGCTGAGGCGACGGCGGTTTCTGCCTTGTCGGAAGCCTTTTTGTCGGGGTGGTGCCGCAAGACCTTTTTCCGGTCTGCGCAGCGTTGCAGAAAATAAATTGTTACGAATGGTCCAGGTACTTACGGGCTACCTTGATCTGCGCGGGCGTGGCCCTCCAGCGGAGATGGCTGAGACCGAGAACGCGGTACTGATCCTGCTTTTTCCACTCTTTGGGGTCGAGAGAGAGCAGGGCTTCGTCCTCGCTCTCTTCGCCAACGCCGAGGTCATCTTCTACGCCGTTTGAGAGGGGCGCGGCTGCGGCGCGGGCGGCAGCTGTTGCATGGTCGTACTTTTTATGGTCGCCATCGTGAATTTTTGTGACGTGAAGGTGGGCGAGAAACGCGGGGCCGGCGGCGATTAGAGATCCCTTGGCCAAGGGGGTGAGCTTGGAGGTAGAGGCGGGAGGGGAGTAGTCGGCGCGCAATCCTGCGATGGCCATTATTGTGAGCAAGCAAAAAAAAAAGTTGTGTGACTGCTTAGCTGTCACACATCATCTCCCCATCTGGCTCTCACCACGAACCAACGATGGCCGATACGGTGAATCTAGTCTGCAGCTCTCCTGCCGCGTTTCTCAACTCGAAGCAAAGCGCCCCAAGCCCGACCCCGCCAGTCTCTCCTCTGAAAGTATCGATTTTGCGCATCGTATGTTCGACGCGGCGCGTACTGGGAACACTGAACTTGTTGTCGCCGCCGTCGACGCTGGTCTGCCTGTGAACATCCTCAACTCTAAAGGCAAACGCACTGAACCTCTGGCGACTGTGTTCTGAAACTGTGTATGCTATAGGCAACAGCCTTCTAATGCTCGCCGCGTATGGTCCGTGAAGGGATGTGGTCTCCGAGTCTTTGTGCGTTGTTGACGCAGTGTCGCAGCGGGGCACGCGGATCTCACGACGAAGCTGCTCGAGCGCGGCGGGGATCCTAATATGCTCAATGATATGGGGCAATCGATTATTGCTGGCGCGGTGTTCAAGGGTCATGATGAGGTGGTGCGCGCGTTGGCTGCGAAGGGGGCAGACCCACGGATGGGGCAGCCGAATGCGATCCAGGCGGCGCATATGTTCAAGAGGGAGCAGCTGATGGAGGTGTTAGGCGCGACCGACGCGGATATTGGGCCCGAAGTGCCCATGCCGGTACCGCACCCTTAATGTAACCGATACTTACGCGCGAACCGAACTGTAGCCTAGTGTACAAATGGACTGTGCGCTCAGCGTTGTAACTTACCAATACCCAATGCAACAACACCCTCTGCGAGATAGATCGCACCAGACAACTCCCCCGGGATGCGGAACAATTCGACTCGAAACGCAACTCGAAAGACATAGCGTCCACCTTGTAACACAGACGCTCCATACACACCCGGAGCCATAGAGCAGAAACACAGAGACAGGAACTACGATTTCATACTCCTTTGATTATAGATGTGACCTTGAATTACAGTCTGTACGACTGAGCTACTTGGATGAGCTGAGGAGCGATGGACGAGACGCACCCAACCTGGCAAGCAGCATTTGCTCTTGAGTCGAAGATTTGTGCTCATTAGGAGTTTGAAGACTCTTGCTTTTGATGATGTTTCTCATGTCAAAAGTTCTTGAGGGTGAATCTTGCGGTGTTGAGGTCTTCAGCACTTGTCCAAGTACCTGATCTTGAGGAGTCTTGATTCTTGACGATTTGTTTTGGTCTTGCGGGAATCGAGCCGGCGCTCACAACCGGTGGATGTTTTGTTCGGCGCACTATCCACTTGAGCACTCGAGCGTTGCATTCAGTGAGTTCGAGTGGAGCCTTGCTTGTCTGTCATGAACCTGAGGTGCGTGAGGTCTTGGTGAGGCCGGCAGCGTCAAAAGCAGTAGACCTCCAAACCTTCGGAACGAATGTGAAACCAGGGCAAAGGACGAAGATTTGAACGAGAAACTCACCGGCTTGACAGATAACGATTTTATTGATGGGTGAGGGTGTGTGCGCAGAACTGGCGGCGACGAGGGGGTTCACCTTTCACCCCAAAGACCTATGAGTGCTGTTCCAGCCAAGACTAATCAATGAGAGAGTGTTTAGAAGTTGAAGGGGGGTCGAGTTGTCGCTAGAGAGGTGCGGGATAGGCCGAGAAAGCACGGGAAGCTTGGATGTAAGTAGATGGGGTGCAATTTGAGGGTGTAGAGCTATTTTGCTTCATAAATGGGCCAAACCAGCGTTGTCTGTTGCAAACTGGAGTCGAGTTGAGCTTTTTTTTGTTTCAGATTGCAGTCAAGAAGGTTCGAGGACAGGTTTGCAGGAGAGACAGAGTTGATTATGAGGGAGATTTTCTGGGATTGGTAACGTCTAGGTCGGAGTTCGGTTACGATGCAGAGGGGCGTGAACGTAGAGGTGAGCAGCCAGAACTGTCTTGAACGTCATAGTCCCTGTCCGCAAAACTGTAGTCAGCCAGAAAAATTTGTCGAGCGACGTCGTTGGTATACTGGGTGTTTCAAAGATCGTGTGTCGAACGAACCGGCGGTAAGTAAGCTTGTAAGGATGGGGCGTGAGCTCTTTCATATGCAGTCTGAGAACGCGGCGTTCAACGCGCCAACGCGCTCCCGGCGCGTCTTTCTGGTCTGCCAGGCAAGGGGCGAGACCACTGTGACTGAAGTGCAGCTACGGCGAGAACAAGGTCGAGTCTGCGTGCCAGCGTCGTATTGTAACTCACAAAACGCAACCCCCCCTTCTGCGAGATAAATCGTGTCACTCGAGTCCAAACACGCTTCACGAGAGATTCACAATGGTTCAAGTTAAGCATTTGACGCGCGTAATGACAGGTTGATGTTGTTTGCGGGTATTGATTCGCGAAGGCTAAGCGTCGTACCCTCCGAAAAGTCAACCCGCCCCGTCAGCGCCGGCCCCGCCCTCCAACGCCGCCCAGTGAGTCTCCTGCTGACTTTGCAGGTCCCCCGTGGCCCACATCCAACTTTTCTGGGCGAAAACGGGGCACGGGGAGGCTGGATTGGGGTGCAACTTAGTGGATACCGTGCTGACACGATGGCAGACCGGAATTTGTGCGACAGCAGCTGCTCGCACATCCGCAAGACCTCGACCCACCCAACATGATTATCACCAAAGAGAACAGGCGCGTCATCTACGAGAACCTCTTCAAGGGTCCGTGCGTTCTTTCTTGCCATATATCACTGCTCACTCGGCGCAGAGGGCGTACTTGTGGCTAAAAAAGACTTCAACGCGCCGAAGCACGAGGAGCTCGATGTGCCCAACCTCCACGTCATCAAGGCCCTCCAGAGCCTCACCTCAAAGGGCTTCGTCAAGACCCAGTTCTCCTGGCAGTGGTACTACTATGTCCTCACCCCGGAGGGCGTAGAGTATCTCCGCGAGTGGTCCGTCCCTTTCTTACTCTCTTGCCATCCTTCCCCCGACCCCCACCCAGGCTCCACCTCCCCGCCGAGATCGTCCCCGCCACCCACAAAAAGGCTGCCCGCCCGCCGCGCCCTGCAGGCGTCCGTCCCGGCCCCGGCGGAGGTGACGGCGCGTACCGCGCACCCCGCGGCGACCGCGATGATTACCGCAAGAAAGAGGGCGGTGGTGCTCCAGGAGAGTTCAGGCCCCAGTTTGCCGGCGTTGGACGGGGCGCACCCAGAGAATAGATGTACTCCATGTTCATGCGTATTCCATGCTTTCCATGACATGACATTCACTGCCAATTTATTCAAGCTTCATTTTCAGAGGTTTGAAACCTAAGGATTTTCCATTCAATGGCTCGTTGTCCAACTAAGTCAACTGACGGCGGCAGTCTACGCGGAGTCTTGGTGTACTGGTCAGTCACCCAAACACTTGTCTCGATTCCGCCACCATGGTGCACGTAAAGATGTCGAAGACGTTCCGTCGGTGGACAGGCAATCTTGGCTCAATTCTGACGAAAATGTCGAAATCGATGTCAATTTCGAGCTTCTCTCGCTGCGCAGAAGGACTATTTAACATTCATCTCACTCTGAATCGACCCAACCACGAGAGAGTCAGCTGGCATGTTGAGGGTGAATCTGTATTTCGACGCTGAGAGGCATGGCCCACGAGGTTGGTCTGTATGTTGTTGTGCTTCTGGACATTTTTTGGGATGGCTGGCGTAGAATTTCTCGTGAATCTCGTACTCGTCCACAGTCGTTCTGGATGAGGTTTTCCTCAGATACAATCTACGGGCTGCAATCGCTGAGTGTCGGAGAAATTCCGAGACGGTCACGTCCTCGACTGTATTCGCTCGGAAAGCGGGATGAACCCGCCAAGGACCTTCTCAATCACCGCATATACTGACTGGTTCGAGTATGGGCCAACATTGTTGACATAAAGCTTGACTACGCCTTCGTTGAAGCTGGAGGGGAACCAACAGAACTTGTCAGAAGTATAGATCGGCGAATTTGACAAGGGCGATGGCACTGGCCGCCAACTTCACGAACAAAAACAGTGCACGACAAAACACTCTAGATACGGGATAGATACATACATCCGATACATTATTGAAAAAAATCTTACAACGCCGCCACCCCCGCCACCCACTCATAGTGCCGCTCCCAACTCCGCAAATCCGTCTGTATCAACAACCGCAGCTTGCCCAAATCGTACTGCAGCTTCGGCCAATTCCTCACCGCGCTCACCACGTACGTCACCACCGTCCCCCGCGCCAGCGCACCCGCCCCCGGCTCGCGCCGCAGCGCCAGCTCCGCGCACATCGTGTCGATGTCGCGCTGCCCCAGCGCCCAGTGCCGGTACGCCCGCAGGTGTTGCGGCGCGACGCCGGCGGCTTCCATGTCCGGCGTGAGGAGGATCATGGGGACGCGTTCAGGCGCGGGGACGGGGTTTGAAGATGGCGATGGTGGCGCGAGGCACGCGTGATGATGTTGTACAGCCAGACTTGTTGCGTCCACCGTGATTTCGTTCGTCTTTGCCAGTGCCAGCAGGTGCGCATACACCTGAAAGCCGCAATACGCGTCGTTCGCCGCGTCTAGATGCAACACTCAGTCGATGGTAGAAGAAAATAAGAGAAGCAACACTCACACTCGATTTGCCTCTCGTTCTTTTCCAACGCGGGATGCTCCCAGTTCCCTATCCGCACGTCGTCGTCCTTCTCCAGCTTTTTGCCAAGGTACCGCTCCACCAGCTACGCAACCTTTGAGTTTAGTTTCATGCGTCGAGAACAACGCGTAGCGCACCTTCGCTAGTGCGATGACCTTCCTCCCGCCTCCCCACACCTCCTTCGTGGTCGGGTCCACCAGACGCGCCAGCGCCCCCAGCTCGACCAGCCCCCGCATCATCACACCGTAATCCTTGAACAGCTTCTTTGCGTCGTCTGTGTGCGTTCATTCGTCCCTCTTTAGCTCGTGACCCCAAGAAGAAGTACAACTCACTCAGGATATTCGCCCCCGCTTTCGGCACGTCGGGGTCCTCCAACAGCTGTTGCAGCGCGAGAGGGAACCGCGGCATCGTTGTCTTGGAGGTGCGTAGCTGTATGACCACAATGCGCCGTTTGTCCGCGATTTGGACAACAGAGATTGGTCGAACGCCGTTCTTGCGGAACGCGACGACCCATTCAAAGTCGACTGAGAGCGGGCTATGTTCGTTGCGTTTCATCTCAAGTATAAAATATAGAAAGGAAAGCAAAGGGATGCCTACCCTGTTTGGTCCAGTTCTGCGACCCATTTGTCCGCGTCCGCTTCGGTGGTGGTAAAGTGCAACTTCGGGGGAGGTGTGAGTGTCTTGTAGCTGTAAACAGGCAATTCTGTTGTTGTTGTCGTCGCTGCGACGGGCTCGGTTGTGGCTACGCTGGTCGAGGTCTTCGTCTTCTCCTTGGCTTTGGTGATTCGTTGCAAGGAAGACTTCTTGGGAGGCGCAGGCGCGTTTGTGGCGGGCCGAAAGAGTGGATGCAGGGGAGGCGCTGGCCAAGGATTCACCCTGCATTTTGTTTTGTTTGCATTATATGGGATTGTTAGACGCGTTAGTTACGCACGTCTCGACGGAAAGTGGCGTCCGCGTCTCCATATCCATGGCTGCCAGCGCAGCCAGAACGCGACTTTGCCCGGGTGCGGAAGAGGTAGACATTGGCTTCTTTGGGGCCCGGCGCGGCGGGGATGGTGGAGAGGCGCGATAGCGGGAGGCCAGGACCAGCGGTGTTTTGGACATGAAGGCGGGAGGATGAACTTCACGGTCACCTGATCGAGATTTTCGATCGCATAGCTCGGTCATTGAAATCGAAATCGGTTTAAAATTGAGTAGGCTTCAAGTTATACAACAGCAGAATTAATAATATGTATAGAACGTCAACATGAGAATATGCAACTACAGATCAATCTCTATCCACAGTCACCCAGAAATCACAACCCTGGTATCCGTTCGCTTTTTGGAGGTGGTGGTAAGAGTGGCGGCGGGGGAGCCAATATCGGCGGCGGCGAAGGCACCCGACTCGACATTTTCTCGACCTTGTCACCTTTGAGATCCTTTTCAGAATCAAAGCTCCCTTTCAAGCTCGTTAACGGAGGTTTACTAGGATACGGCGATGGTGTGGGATTCCCTAGATTCGCAAAGGGCCCTACGAACGGCGAATCGTTGCGCATCCCAGTCCCCTTGTCATCGGCCGGAGAATGGGAATTGGATGTAGCGGTGGGCGTGGTGGTCCGCGGCGAGCTCGTGTAGGCTTGAGACGACGAGGGTCCGTTGATCATGGCGCCGACCATCATTTTACTGGATTGCGGAGGCGGCGACGGTAATCGCTCTCGTTCAGATCGATGCAGCACAGGCGACCGACTCGGGGTTGGTGCGCGCGTGCTTAGTGGACCGATCCCACCGCTCCCAGAACCCAAGCCCGTTCCGCCACCCAGTATGCTAGGGCCGCTCAGGATCGGGGTGTTTGCGCCGTATCGCGAGCCGCCACTTCCCCCACCAAATGCTGAAGGACTAGGCAGTGTGCGATGAGAGGACGGAGATAGAGTGAGTCCGCTTGGTCGTGACGGCCCACGCGATGGAGGACCTGATGCCGACGGAGGAGGGGCTTGACTTTGCGAATAGCGTCGTGGAGAGGACGGGTGTGACGAGGGCCGATGACTCTGTCCTGCATCGCCGCCGAGATATCCGAGAGACGTGGAGGACGAAGGAGGCATTCGGAAAGCGTCTTCAAGGGTGCGAGATCCGCGTGGAGCGGTCGGCGTCCCAGACGGTGGAGGTGTGTGCAAACTGCGCGCACCGCCAGCCCCACTGCTGGTATACGAGCTGCTCATGACAAATGGAGTCGCAAGGGGGCGATCGCGTTCGTCCATCTGCGCTGGCGGCGGCGGCCGCTTACGATAGTCAGAATGCTCGCGGTCATCACCTTTCCACCGTCCGTCATTGGGAGAAGATTTGGAAGGATTCAAGTTGATCATCTCAGCTTGGTGCTGCGAGCGACTGTCACCATGCGGTGGTCGTGCCTCCATGTGAACACGACTGTCTCCGTGAGGGCGATTGTCGAATTCACGCGAAGCGCGCGGGCTGAGTGACGGTCGCGCTGACGAAGCCGTCGAACTCGGATGCACATGACTGGGCGGCGGACCGTGAGATGACGAGGGGGGCTGAGGAGGTGGCCCAGGCTGAGCATGATGGTGATGCACAACATGGTGGTGGTGGGGTCGGTGGTGATGATGAGGGGCTACAATCCCGTGGTGGTGCGGCGGCGGAGGGGCGCGATGTTGCTGCTGTTGTTGCATCTGCATCATGTACTCGCGACGATCGTATTCGTGCATGTCCCGCTCCCGTTCTCTCTCCCTCTCCCGTTCCCGTTCTCTTTGATCCCTTTCTCGATCCCGGTCCCGGTCCCGGTCGCGGTCACGATCTCGTTCCCGTTCTCGTTCCCGCTCCCTCTTGTCCCCTCTTTCGCGCATCATTCTCTCCTCGTCTTCTGGTCCTGGAGGTCCTCCCCCTGGGCGTACCATGGGCATCCCCATCCCAATCACTCTTCCCTCCCCAGGGGCGCGCACATCGCCGTCCCCAATGACTCTCGCTTCCGTAGCATTTGCTGCGCGCCATTCCGACGGCTTGCCCCATCTGCCTGGAGGTGCTCCTTGCGGAGCGATACTCTCACCACGCCTTGCTGGCGTCCCGAACACCCCATAGCCCATCTCGAATGCTTGCTGCTGCTGCGAAGCGCCGGGATGCCCGTGATGCCCATGCAACGGTGGCGGCCCATGGGGGTGGTGCTGCGGTGGGGGACGGAAGGTTCCCATTGACGGTGTAAAGCTAGGCTGCATTTGTGGTTGTTGCTGCTGGAATTGGGGCTGTTGGGGATGCTGCGCTGGAGGAGGCGGGGGCACACGGTTGAACGCGGGCTGTTCGTAGACCGGCGGAGCTTGCTGTTGAGGCGGAGGTGGCATGCCCATTCCCATATTCATCCCCATCCCGCCAACCACTCGCTGCGACTGTTGTGGTGGGGCACGGCTAGATATTTGAGGCTGTTGCGGTTGCTGCTGAGGCTGCGGAGCGGCATTGTGCTGGGGTGCAGGAGGGGGATGTTGGTGTTGGAGCAAAAAATCGAGATCGTTTTGGATATCGTTGGCGCTGAGGGGAGCGAGGTCTGGGAATACAAGTCGCTGAGGTGCCACGTTTTCGTTGGGGCGAAGCTCAGCGTGCCGCTGGCTCCGCGACGAGAGTGAATCTGATTGTAATGGCAGCGCCGACTTGATGATTTGGTGCAAACTCGGAGCTGGGGACATTTGACTGTGCTGGGGTAATAGAGGAGGGATGCGGCGCACTAGACATAAAAGAGTCAGTCAAGGATCGCAGAGGTCAAGCCAGAGAGCGCACATGTCTGCGGGCGTTCTATACTCCTTCGTTCCCGTTCCAACTTCCTGCGCTTCCGGTTTGTTTCCGCTATCATGTCAGTCTGTAGGTCGTCGCGTGCAAGCTGTAAACGAAATAAAATGAACGCGGGTCAGAATGGAAACACGTAAAAAAGCACCTTCCACCACGACCAGACGCCGCTCTCGCTCACACGTCGCCTGCGCTCGGCATCGGAAGCTTCGAATTTACGTTTGCGTGTTGCGAGCTCAATCCGACGGTCCCGACGCGTCGCAAGCTCGCGCTGGATGTGCAGCTGTTCAGGGTGTGTGCCGTTGGTAACGAGCGATTCTTCCCAGCTGAGCCCCTCCATGCGATCCAAATAGACTGCTTCACGGAGAAGTGCGTACTTGAGCTCGATGGCTGCGAGAACATCGAGTGCTTCGGCGCGATGCGCGGGCTGTACCTCCATCTCAACGTCCGCGTCGACATCACCATCGACTTCCTCGTCACTCTTGTCCACATCTGGCTCGTCCGGTTCGGCATCGCTCTTGTCGGCATCCACCTCAGCGTCGCTTTTGTCACCCTCTGCCTCTATGTCGCTCTTGGCATCGACGTCATCGACGTCCACATCGACATCGCTTTTATCCGCGCCATCTTCTAGGTCAGCGTCTTCTTCCTCACTCTTATCTGCCGCGTCAAGATCCGCGTCTTCCACGTCGCCTTCGTTCTTGTCAACATCGGGCTCCCCTTCGTCAGCGTCATCGTGGTCTTCTTCGGCATCATCATCCACGCTGCGATCCGATACAGGGGACACCTCCCGACTGCCTCCTGCAACTTCGGGTTCTTCCCCGTCGTTTGAGATTGGAGATACGGGGCGCTCTTCTACTGTTAGAGTAGCATTAGACGCAGTTGCAGGACGACGGCCACGCGCGTTTCCCTTGATGTGCGTGACACCATTAGGCACGGTAGGGATGGCGAGGTCGTGATCAGCGGCGGGTTCAGGCGGAGACTCGTCCTCGTCAACTTCGCCCTCGTCGGACGCGGGATCGCCCTCGGACTCGGTGTTTTCGTCCACTTCCTCGTCGTTTGCCGTGGCCAGCGCAGGATCGAGGACGAGAGGCGGAGATGACGCGACTGCGAAAAGATCGAGCAAAGTCGCAGCTGCGGCGGCTGCACTCGGAGCCACGGGAGCGCTGTCTGGCGGAGGTATGGGCGGATCGAGGTCTACTTCCATGTCCACTCCGGGCTGCATATTGTTGTTAGCTTTCCGTCATTTAATACATTAGAATACACAGACGCGCACCTCCTCCGTGTCCGTGTCGTCCTTCTCTTTTACACGCTACACCAGCAGGCATGAGTTGACGCGAAAAGAAGGAAACGCAAGGGTATAACGAGACCTGAGATGTGGGACTGTCTGCATCGGGCTCGCTGTCGGCGGATTCCTCCTCCATCGCACGCGGCTTGCCCAAAGTTTCCTCTTCCTCTTCTTCCTCTTCGACGGCTGGCGCGCTCCCAGGGGCGGCCCATTCCCACATTGGAGCAGGGACCATACTGCTGCGCTTCTTCCTGCCTACACCATTGCTGGTGCCGTTGCTGCCACTTGTGCTCGCGCTGGCGGAGCTGGCAGCAGCGCGGCCCTTGACAGGACGGCCGCGAGCGCGACCGCGGGCTTTGCCTTTGCCCTTGGTGCCGTTGTCGTTGCCGTCTTCATCGTCTTCGCCGTCGTCCTCCTCTGTGAGCTCTGAGAGCTCGGATCCCGAGTCCATGCCGGCGTCGAGGCTGGTGGATGGGGGAGCCTTTGGAATTACTTCGGGGTTCTTTTTGCGGCGGGCTGGGGGGGCCTTTTTGGGTGCTTTCTTTGGACGGCCTGGTCTACGAGCGGGCTGAGGAGGTGGGGGAGGAGAAGGTGAGGGGGACGTGAGGTCGTCTGAAAGCGACGCTGTCGACATCGTCGAGGGCGATAGACGCTCTGCCTTGTTTGGTCGAAGGCTGATCAGTGGCAGTAACCAAATCCGATCTTATCGCACAGCCACATCTTCTTCTTGGCAGCGATCCTCCCACGCTTAGACACCTGAGGATGAAATGTACAGGTCAATGGAGACGCGTTTCTCGCTTTCTGGGGCTTTCACAATGCATCTCACAAATCGCAGATCACACTGGGCATAATCATAACATAGTAGCAGCATGAGCTCAATACATGAGAGTATGTACCCGGGAGATTAGCGTGCTCAGAACGTCGAGGGACGGTGAGCAGCAAAGGTGGAGCGCGCCTTTGCGACACGGTGGGGCAGAGGGAATTTGAGGTTGGGGGTCATGAGCTGCTTGATGTAGGGCCGGCGGACATCGGCGGACTTTTCGATCTCGACGACGCGCAGGATCTGAGGCATGCGTCAGTGGGTGGGATCGGAGGTGAAAAAGCGAGCCAACGAACGTGGATGGACCGGAAGCGGGCACGGTGACGAGCAGACATGTCCTGGTAGAGACTCTTCACGGCGTCTGCGCGGGAGAGGTCACGGAACTCCTTGTACATGTTGTGGGTGCCGGAGCGGGAGTCGTAGCGGAGCCAGATACCAAAGTTCTTGACTTTGAGAGGCTTCTTCTCATGGATCTAGCAAAAAGCGATTAACAAGTCCCGTTCCGCTTGCCTTTTGAGGGCTGCATGGGATGCTACGGTGTAAAGACGAGAACAACGCGACGCACGACGTTCACGCCAATGATCTCACCACTGGCCTTTTTCACCTTCTTCAGTTGACTGCCCGATTGTTAGAATTTCTTTGACGAAAGAGATGAGGGGAAGACTGACCGCAAGAAGTACCAAAAACGGGACTTTGCGACGACTTCATTGGGGGCAAAGATGCGCATGCGGTAGATTTTGGGAGTCGGGTCCGACTCGCTGGGCAAATGCCGTCCGATAACCTGGAATTCCTGCATGCCCATTCTGAAAAAAAAGAAGAAAAAAAACTTGAGAACGACATCCAACGAGGATGGCGCCAATCCACCCATTCCGACTCCGTTTTCTACATAACTTGGACACAGAGTCGTCGGAAGGGTGGATAGGACGCCATGGGACGGCGCAATGGCTCACTTTTGCTGGTTGGTCGGTCTTGAGGAACGGAGGAAACTTTTGGGAGGCGGTCGTGTGTGGTGTGACTTGTCACGTATGGTCACACTCGGTTAATCGGCTAGCAGCGCTCAGTCTCTACGTTAATCTCAAGTTTCTCAAAGTCTCTGCTGTTCATTGTCTCGCAAGGATGTCAAGCGGCTTTCTAACCTTTGCAGTGTGGTCCTTGTCGACCTACGATTCTGTCTCAACTGTCGGCCGTCTCGCTATCCCAACACTGGTGCTTTCTTTGTATTCAGTTTCCGCACACTTTGGCTCCGAGTCGCCAACATGTTTTGTCAAATATATTGGACTAATCAAAACATTCTCGAGCATCGGCTGTTCATTGGGCAATGCTTCATCACTGTTTGCTGGGCACTCGAAAATTGCGAGGATAGTCTACGACCATTTCGTCCAACCTCCTGCAAACAATCCATTTTCTTGCTGCTGCCAGCTTCTGTTTATCTTCACGATGCAGGCGTTCCTCTGTTCTAGACACTTCAATGGCAAACCTCGTGCTAGAGAAGCCTTGCAACTCAAATATGCCGCTGTTCGGGACTGGAGAGGGCCAAAGGTATCTGGCTGTGGCAGTCGTCCGTCTTTCTATCATCAATCAGGATACATACGAGGCAGGCAGCCGCACACAAACCGTGCGACAAGGTTCAGGATTGCTGCGCGTGTCGGATGGGGCTTGAGTATCTACGAATCGTCTCTTGTTCAGCCCTGTGTTTACAGGGTTTCCTGTAAATAATGACATGGCAATAAAACGAAGCCATGCGGGGCCGCAGCGCACCCTTGGTGGTCTTTCTCAGAACTTCATGAGCATCTCAAATTAGATTGCGAATTATTGGTGTCGTCACAGTCACAACCGTGACCCCACTAACTTGCACGCGTCTATTAACCACCACAATGGCGGGCTCGAGCAGCAGCGCGACGGCGCTCAGCACGTTCAACCTTGCTAACGATGTTCTCGAGGTCTCTCCAGAAGACGAGATTTACCGATTCGATGCCGAGGCGAACAGAAGGATCAACAGGGAGGAGCCCTGGAAGAAAGAGTGCGTTCAACGTAGGTGAAGCGCGTATATATACTGACCAAAACGGATAATAGCCCGCATTACTTCAAGTCGTGTAAGATATCGGCGGTGGCTTTGATCAAAATGGTGTGTATTTACTGCACACACACATCTCTTCTTTCTTTCATCTCAACTCATGAACGAATGATGAATGGTATTGAAGGTCATCCACGCGCGGTCGGGCGTGCCACACGAGATCATGGGGATGATGCAGGGCAAGGTCGTCGGGACGTCTCTGGTGATCATGGACTCTTTCGCGCTGCCGGTGCAGGGGACGGAGACGCGCGTGAACGCCGCGAGCGAGGCGAACGAGTACATGGTCGAGTATATTGATAAGTCGGGCAAGGTGCGTAAAATCTACACACAATCAACTAAGGCTACTCGGCGCTCATGTTGCTATATTGATAGGCGGGACGACTGGAGCATGCGATTGGGTGGTACCACTCGCATCCGGGGTATGGGTGCTGGCTGTCGGGTATCGACGTCGATACGCAGATGAACAACCAGCAGTTCCAGGACCCGTTTGTCGCGGTGGTGGTCGACCCGAATCGGACCGTGTCGGCGGGAAAGGTGTGTGCTCTCGTTTCGTTTATCTTTGTTACACTCAATACTAAGACAGGTCGACATTGGCGCGTTCCGGACGTTCCCTCCTAATTATACACCACCGTCTGCGGCAGGTGCGGCGGCAGAGTACCAGACGATTCCACTCAGCAAGATCGAGGACTTTGGTGTGCACGCGGGTCAGTATTACCCGTTGGAGGTGGAGATCTTCAAGTCGAGTTTGGATACGGAGCTGTTGGGGCTATTGTGGAACAAGTATTGGGTGAATACGCTCAGCCAGAGTCCGCTGATTTCGGTGCGTGTGTTGCTTTTCGATGCGTGTTGGTTGCTGAGAGGAGACAGAATCGAGCGTATGCGGTTTCGCAGCTGGCGGACTTGCACCAAAAACTGGCTAAGGCGCAGAGCTCGGTGACGTCGACGCGGGCGCCGGTGCCGATTCTGCCTGATAGCCAAAATTTTGCGGCGAAGGTGCGTCGCGGCGATCATAGTGTTGTTTCAGTTGACTGAGATTCTTACTTTACAGAAAGAGAAGGAGGACAAGAAGAAAGAGGACAACCAGCTGGCGAAGAGCGTGCGGGACAGCACGAAGATTGCGGTGGAGGCGCAGCACGGGCTGATTGCGCAGGTGATCAAGGACGTTGTGTTCTCGATGCGGCCGCAGACGGGGGTGGGGGAGGTAGTGGACACGACGATGGCGGATGCGACGGTGTAGAGAATACTTAGAATGCATGTGTATGATTTTGCAAACATTTGAGACAACTGCATGCATTGCATATGGGCATGATGGTGAATGTACACGACTGGAAGGAAAGACATCTACTCTGCAGCCTTTGTCGTGCGCTTGACCGCCGTCGTGTTTTCTCTGGACAGGGCGTGAGAAAGCGAGAATAAAAGAACAGATGAGGGAAGTGACCTGAAGCCGTTCTTGAATCTGCGGGATACGTTCTTGAGATGGCGCATTCTGCCAGTTCCGGTTGTTTTTCTGCGCTTTGCCTTCTGGCCCCACTCGTATGAGCGCATTTTTGCGGCGGGATATCCGCACTGCGCGCAGGCTAAGAGCGGGTCAGTGGGATGATGTTGGATTGTGGATTGGACAGACTTTTGTGCTGTCTGTGGAAGGCGCGGTTTCCGCAGCGACGGCAGAGGGTGTGCGACTTTGTGTGCCGCTTTCCGAACGACGAGGTTCCTTTGGTCTACAATAAAAAAAAAGTCGAGTCAGCGTCATCTGGCAGGTGCCGCGTCCATCCAGCCCATTTCTCGCTCGTTTGCCGTGATTGCTGGCCAGCGTCGTCTACGGGCGAGACAGACGCGGTGTGTGTTGGCGTAACTGACCATGGTGTCTTGAGGAGAGGTCTACTGCCCACGATTCGCCGGGAGGATGGGGAGGGGATGAGTGGTGGCGGTGCTTTCTCACGCTCAGTCGAATTTACGTTATTATACAATATCTACAACATCGACGCGACTACTCTTCGCGGGCCACCTCTATGCGCCGGAAGCAAGCAAGCCATTTTTCGCCCGCGTTTCTCTCCACTTTTTTGCCCTCTTCTGTACTCGTGTAAACCGCGTCAACGACCGGCCCCTTGCCCTCCGCCCGCAGTTCGTCCTCGCTCACCGCCTCGAACAACGGAAACGCCTCCAGATGGCTTTTCATCCACTCGTGCAGATCGCGCACGTCGGTGATCGTGTAGACGATCCCGCCGGGACGCAAAGCATACGCGTATTCCGCTAGCAGTGTCGGAGAGATAATCCGCGCCTTGTGCTTCCGTTGTTTGAAGTGGGGATCAGGAAAGAGGAAGAAGATCCCGGACAGGGAGTGCTTCGCAAAGTAGTTGGGAAGGAACTTCATGGCGTTTGCGCGGACGATGGATATGTTCTGATAGTGGGTTGCCGCGTCGGGGGTAACGCGGAGAGCCGCAATACGGTCCTGGACATACTGTGACACTTGGACGCGTATTTCGAGGCCTGGGGTGGTCAGTATGAGTGGTCAGACGCGTCAGATATACACGCACCGAGTATACGGAGGTCGGGGGACAGGGGCGCAAGAGCGATGAGGAGGCCGCCGAATCCGCATCCGACATCGGCGAACTCTGGAGGCCCGGGGGAAGCGGGGAAATGGACGGCCCAGTCTACGGCATCGGGGGCATGCGGATAATCGAGGGAATGGTCAGAAAATGGGTTTGCGTGCGCTCGCTGTCTGTAGTGTTTTTTCTGGTCCCGATGAGCGGTTGTTGGCGCGTTTTTGTGTGGAGGTTACCTGGGGCAGCAGCTGACGTTCTTGTCCTTGTCCTCGACGGTCCTCTCGCTGTTGTGGTGGTCGCTTGCGTTTACCCATGATCTCGACGTGACGCGTGCGAAAATTTCTGTCGGCTATTTATTTTTTTGGTTGTCGGGTGCCATCGGGTTCTCCGACTTTGCTCTCGACCATGACCTCCATCCTCAGAACCGTACGTCCTCTGTGCCCTCCATTGTGCATTTCACCTCACCTCTTCCAGTCCCGCACTAGGCCCGTATGGTCTGGCCTCGCCCGCGCCAGATTCTCCGCCTCTGCACCCGCCAATACGTCTCTCAAGGACCGGCTGGCCGAACTCATTCCCGTCCAACTCGAAAATGTCTCTCAGACTCTGTTCTAAACTTACCGCGCCGTCAATGCTCATCCCACTGCTAGGTCAAACGCGTTCGTGCTGAGCACGGTAAAAAATCATTCGGACCCGTCCTCGTCGACCAGCTTTACGGGTTCGTCTGGTTACCGTTCGTTTGCACCATCAGTTCTCACACAGCACTCCCAGCGGCATGCGAGGTCTGCCTGCTCTCATCTGGGATGGCTCAGTGCTCGACGCAGGTAACATTCGTCATGTCTATTTTCTCGATCCCTCCCAACTCACCACTCGCAGACGAGGGTATCCGGTTCCGTGGCAAGACCATTCCCGAGTGCCAGGAGCTGTTGCCAAAGGCACCGGGTGGTTCCGAGCCTCTTCCGGAAGGCCTCTTCTGGCTTCTTGTCACCGGAGAAATTCCCACTCAAGAACAAGTCACTGGCCTGTCAAAGGATTGGGCCGCTCGTTCCGCCATCCCTGAATTCGTCGAAGAGATTCTTGACCGCTGCCCGCCCACCCTCCATCCCATGAGCCAGTTCAGTCTGGCTGTCACTGCTGTAGGTCGCTTGTCAAGCATTTGTAGACATTGCTCATTTGTCTCGACAGTTGAATCACAATTCGGCTTTCGCAAAAGCATACCAGGATGGTGTATCCAAGAAGGAGTACTGGGGCCCTACTTTCGAGGATTCCATGGACCTGTACGCCATCTAACGTTGCTCATTCCCTTCCCCCTCTTACCTGTTTCTAGCATCGCCAAGCTCCCGAATATTGCCGGACGTATCTATCGCAATGTGTTCGGTCAGGGCAAACTCCCTGCAATCGACGCGGACAAGGACTACTCCCACAACTTGGCCACCTTGCTCGGCTTCGGCGACAACCAGGCATTCGTCGAACTGATGCGTCTCTACATCACCATCCACAGCGATCACGAAGGCGGCAACGTCTCGGCCCACACGGGCAAACTCGTCGGCTCCGCTCTATCTGACCCCTTCCTTGCCTTCGCCGCTTCGCTTAATGGTCTCGCGGGTCCCCTGCATGGTCTCGCGAATCAGGAAGTCTTGGTGTGGTTGAGCAAGATGCAGGCTAAGATCGGCGAGAACGCTTCGGATGAAGCTGTCAAGGAGTATGTCTGGGCTACGTTGAAAGGCGGTCAGGTCGTCCCTGGCTACGGCCACGCCGTACTGCGCAAAACCGACCCGCGGTACACTGCCCAACGCGAATTCGCTCTCAAGCATCTGCCGGATGATCCCCTTTTCAAATTAGTCGGCCAGATCTATAATATCGTTCCCGATATTCTACTGGAGGTTCGTAGTGCTCTCTCACTCGTGTTGAATCTCTCCAACTCATATCGTTCTTCCTCTTCTTAGGCTGGCAAAGCCAAGAACCCGTGGCCCAACGTTGACGCCCATTCTGGCGCGCTGTTGACGCACTACGGCCTGACCCAAATGCAGTTCTATACTGTACTGTTCGGAGTGTCCCGCGCTTTCGGTGTTGCTGCCCAGTTAATTTGGGATCGCGCCCTCGGTGCCCGTTCGTGTTTTTCTCTGGTCTCTCCAGTTCCGTGCACTAATAACCGCCTTCAGCACTCGAACGGCCTAAATCATATTCAACGGAGGCCATCGAGAAGATATTCAAAGATAAATCTTGACGTGTTGGGGCGCACAGTGCATAGACATTATTCATCGGACAGCGTATCACAAAAGTAGCTAGATAATTCATGCTTTGAGATATCACAGCACCTCGTCAAGTCAAACATAAAAAATACAAAATGTCCGTAAGCTATACATTGAGCTGTTCTTGCAGCCATTGTTGTCGCAGCGCCTGCCTGGTGCGGAGCTTTTCCCTACACCTCTGCATCTCCTCCCTACTGTGCAGCTGGAACAAATAGTCCTCTGAAGAGGAGACATAGAAGAGTCGGTATGTTCGCACGCAGATCTTGATCTCCAGACTGTCCCGAGTGGCGACATGGGGCAGCTTGAGCTCCAGCGGCAAGTTCCTGCAAAATCTGCCTTAGTTCGATCTTCATGTCAGCGAAGGAATAGCACGAACTTGCGCAGGAACGGTCGTTTGGTGCGACTCAATGTTATTCCTTCGGTGGTATCGCTCTAGAGGCCGATGCGGTCAATGACGGGCCCGGGCAGATGGACTCGAAAGCGTACGGAGACAAATGAATCGACATAAGATTGCCATCTCCCAGTGAGAACTTCGGAATCATCGAAGCTGGAATCGTCTTTCCCGAGAAGTTGAAAAGTCAAGTGCTTTGATTCAGGCAGCTACATCCAGGTCAGTCAGTCAAGCTTTTAGCACCTGGAGCAAAGTAACCAACCCAGTCTACTCGAAAGAGATTCTCGTCAGGTCCAAGAATTTTTTCGGCGCTCTTTCGGCTGTTGATCAAATCTTGTGTAGTAGGACACGCCAACTCTCGCTCTCGTCTCAGGACATCTTGCAGATCTTGACTTTTACCATCTCCGATCAATAGCTGCACCTGGCACCGACAAAGGTAAATAGGAGGCCAATGCTAACGACGAGTGCTGTACCTGTTTGATCAGACATCCAATGATTTTGTCAACAGTGGAGATTTTGTACGCCTCCTGGAGTCGCTGGGTGAGCCAGAATTCGAATGGGACAAACTGAAGCTTACTTTGATACCAAACATAAACCGCACTTGATCCTCAAATGCGTTTTGGTCGAGCTCGTTGTCGAATAACCTCTCACAAGATTCCAGCAAAAGATCGTAAAAGTGTTCTGCGTTAGAGACTCGAACACCCATAGGTAGAGACTCTGGATGCGGAAAGGACCCTGGATCGGTGGGGATTGTCGGTTTCTCTGGACTAGTAAGTCTTGCTGCGATGTTTTTGAAGAGCGCCAGGCGCGAATATAACACCTTGGAAACTGATGAGCACTCGAGATAGCAATAGATTCAATCCACCAACCTCCAGAATCCGAAGGAGGGTGTAAAATATCGTGTTGGTGAAGAATGTATTTCGGGGAGGAATTCGCTGAGTTGGAGAGGGAATGGGGATATCCTGTTTGAGTTCCTCGTCAACAGGAAGAGGAGAGGGCATCCGCGAGCTCTGCGGAGAGGAATAATTCCGCGTCTTGCGGTTGCTTGACTTGGCTTGCTCGCTTTTCAACAGTTTCTTTCGCAAGTCACCGCCTGCGCCGACGGTGGCCACAGTTGCCTTACGGCTCTTTGCCCTGGAGCCACCACTACCGACACTCGAAACCTCTACGTCGTCCATGATACTGGCATCGTCGCTGAGGTCGCTCTCCACTGTTTCCTGGACAACGTTGAACGCTGCGTTGAAAACGACAGGGTCGAGCATGAAGAACAGTGGAACGAACGATCGCAAGAAAGTTTCAATCCGTTTTCGTTCCGCAAAGTTGATTTGTCCCTGCGTACGGTCGAGGAAAGAAAATGTCAGCATGAGCGTATCTTGAAGCACTTGTGTGTCGTCCATGACAAATTCCAACTGGTGTCGCGGCCGCGTTCTTGCGAACAGAGGGTCGATGAGGGAAGCACGCTTGGTGATTTGCTCCTCGCGTGCTGTGTCGATCTGGTTCACGAATGCTTTGGTAGTTATGGCCTTTTTGTCGGCGGCCTTGAACAGGATCCCCTGGTGATCGAGACTCTTGCTATAATTTCGGGCGTCTACCTCCCGCCACACCTTGTTCCACTCTCGCTGGGCTCGTTTCCATTCCTCTTCCTTCTGTTTCAACCGCTGGAGAACTATGGGGATAGCAAGTGCCGGTGTGTCCTGCATGGCATGAATGACGCTCAGTCCCGCCTCCCGGCCATAGATCTTCTTGATGACACGATGGTGTATGCTCTTGATTTGCCCGTTTAGGTTCGGTTTGGGTTTATAAGAAGCCCTGTCTTCGGGGCTCAGAGATGCCATCTTGTTATTCAATGGTTCAAGCATTGTGATAGTCCGCACAATCGCCTCGATGTGGAAGTCGTACTCATGGCGCTCTTCTTCGCTGCGATGAAGAGCTTCCTCGTATATGTTCATACGGGGAGTAATGAAGCCAGCATCCTCGCTACTCCACGTGGGATGCGACACCCATTCGTCGTTGAGAACGAGGCGACACATCTCATCACGACCAGAGCACGTTACATTCGCCTCCTACGCAGTGCATAAGATTTTTCTACGCTCAGATAGATGACAAGGTACACACCGCAGCAGGGATTTTCCTGTAGCTGCCAAATTGGGCATCAAGTTCCGCTTTCGTAGCTTTTGCTTTCACCTCCCGGCCAATGACTGTCGGTCTCGTCCATGAATGACCTGCGGATTGCTGCTGCTCTAGCGAGTACTCCCTATCTCTGCGTTCATCCCATCCAACAATTTCCCTTAACATGGCCAAAAGCTCGCCATCCCCTAGAAAAGTACGACTCTCCCTAACGAGCCTCGCGGTGTCAATAAATTCTTGAGTGAAAAGATTGACTAATTTCAGGAATTCATTATACGTTTCTCGGTTGTCGTCGAGATACCGCTTTACACGATCGAAAAACACATGAGCTTGCGAATCCTCCGGTGCAGCTGCTAGCACAGTTGGCGCAGGAACGCGAGAGCCGGCATGCCGACGGACGGACGGTGGTGGTGAAGCACGGCCTTTATAGGAAGACGCCGTTAGGTCTGATACGGGGGTGTGCTTAGCTTTCTTTGCCTTATCGATGTTCAGTTAGATCAATATTTGTGAGTATGTTAACAGCCGACCTTGGATGCGACCTTGGGCATGATTTCTATCATCTCTCTTTCGATAGCCTTGCGTTTTCTTTTTTGAGGTAACGAGTTAACCTGTTCGGCTTTTCTTTGTTTTCCCTTTTCTGAGCGAGATGAAGACGGTGCATCCTCCATTAACTGTCTATTCCTTTCGGGCATGAAGATACGGAAATCCGCCCGTAAATCTGGATCATCTTTGAACAGATGTGCTATCTGTTTAGAAACTTCCTCCTAACTAAGAGTTAAAGTGGATTGCCAACGGAGCACTGTATGTGTCACCTCGTCTATCATATCGGGTTTGTGGTGATATTTAGACAAAATGTCGAGGAACTGCCGATAAGTTTCTGCGTCACAACGCTGCTTGATTTTTTGCACGTACTGCACCGCCGGCTCAATGGTTTGTTTGTCGCGTGACTTGGGTTCCACGGAGCTCTGTCTGGTCGTAGATGGTGCAGGAGCCACGCTAACAGGTGTGCGCGCTTCGGTGGTAGACCATAGAATCGGGCCATTTCCTAACCCGTTGTTGGTGGTCTGCATTGTGGTTCCGGTGGGGGTTGTGACGGTGATATAGCTTGAGTCGTGATCATCCTTGGTGCATTCTATTCGATAACCAGCAGGGAGAAACGTGTTGAACCCTTGGATGAGGACGGCATGTCCATTGAAAAGATGGGAAACGCGTTTAATGACCCCCGGAGTATCTATACTAGAGCGCTGTGAGAATTCGGGGCATATGCGATGGCCGAACATACATTTGACTCTTGAATTCCTTCATAATATCGAGGAAATGATTGTATACGTTGGGTTGGTCGTGAAACTTGTGCTTGACTGCGTCGAGATAGCTCAGGGCATCTGTCACATTCAGAGGGCGGTCTAAAGGAGTGGTATTTTGTGAACCAGAAAAAGACGCGGGTGTGATGTCGATGGTCGGAGAGGCACTGGCAGTTGGCTGGAGCAAAAGACCGGCATCTTCGCGAGAGGAATCCATAGGTGGAGGGAGAGAGTCGGGAGAAGGCCCAGATAGAGACACAGCAGATTGAGATTCATCCTTTACCACGCCCATTCCGAGCTCACCGCTGAGTTTGTCGTCGAGCACACCGTCCACACCACGGCCGCCAAGAGACATTGTGTGACACCCTTGTCACACTCTTCAAACCCGACTAAAATGACGAAACACTCGAAGAATAATACAGCCTCTTCCATATTTTCTTATGCGGGTACGATGTTCATTCAGCCTACCAAGGCCCCGCAATATTCCCCTCTACAGAACGCAAAGCGGCAACCGAGTATGGAACAAAGCGCCAGCGACTGGGAAACGAGTCTATGCGTCGTTTTGATGCATGCTCACTTTGTCTGCAAACCGCCCGCGAACCAGTGTGTTGTAAGGACGGACATCTTTTCTGCAAAGAGTGCGCCGTAAATGATCTCCGTGCGTCCTTCCCGTCTGCTCGAGAATACAACTCAAGACTCTGCAATAGTTAGCCAGAAAAAGGATCTCAAGCGTCAAAAGGAAAAGGCCGAGCAGATCAAGAAAGAAATCGAAGGGCAAGTTGAGCGAGCCAAAGCCGCAGCTAAAGAGCGCGTCCTGCGGGACTTTGAACGCGGTCAACTAGGGCTTGCATCTTCCTCCAAAGCTGCCGTCTCCTCTGCAGAATCCAGTTCAGTCGGGACCAAGCGCGCGTTCTCCACCGCATTCGAATTCTCGCCTTCTCATGTCTCTGATCTTGTTGCGCAAGCCGAGGCTGCCGCCGCCCGTGCTATTTCCCAGGAACAAGCTGAAGCTGCTAAAGGCCTTCTGCCCGACTTTTGGCTCCCGTCTTTGACTCCGACTTTCGATGGCGTTGCGCAGCGTGATTTTGTAGCCGCCGGCGGCACCTCTGGAGAATTCAAGATGGGAGCAGTTTGCCGAGGGGGTGGAGAACGGCATTCATTTGCGTATGGCGTTGGCTCTGATTTTTTTTTACACCACACATAATTCTGTTGGGTAGGTTGAAGGACCTGACGCCGGTCAAATTCACAGTTCATACTGAGTCAAGTGCAGACGCTGGCTCAAAAGGAAAGCCTCCCGGCGACGCGGTTTGCCCGTCTTGTCTGAAGAAACTGTCCAACAATGTTATCATGTTTTGTGCGTTGAGTGTATCTCTTTCGTCCCGTGGCTAATGTCTATTCTTCAGTGATGAAACCGTGTTCGCATGTCATTTGTCGAACGTGCACTGAGACCTTAGTTAAACTGGAAGCGCCGCCTTCAAACCGTGAAACTCCTTCCTCTTCTAACGTCGCTTCCACCCCACAAAGAGAGGTACACACATGTGTCGTTTGTGATGCACAATTAAGGAGGAAAGATATAATCGAACTCAAACGGGAAGGTGAGAGAGCGGCATGAATGGTTTCACCGAGGTATAGTATTAATGGCTTTCAACAGGTACAGGCTTCGCCGGTGGCGGTCTGGCTGAGACCAGTCGAACGGGTATTTCCTTCCAAGCTTGATGTCTCCGGTGAGAGTCGTGACGGTACACCTGTTAAACAGTTTTAAAACATACCGCTGGTCACCGCGCACCATATTATATATTAACGTCGGAAGTGATGTTCCAATATTTATGCGCGGAGGTAGCCATTTCGTACTCTAAAACATGAAAGAACGGGAAGCATTGTACTGAGTCGTTGAAAAAGCGCGACCGCATCTCGCGACTGTTTCAGGCAACGCGAACAAGATAATACAGAAGGGTCAGAGAACGCGGAGAGTTTGTAAACAAGTGATTACGTCAGTGGCTGTGCCGTTTCCGTTTCCTGAAGTTTCTGACCACGACGACGACGGGCTGTTGACGCCGTCTTCTTCAGCGAGCTCATCGTATTACCATGTCTGCTTCCCCCAATAACTCCTCATCCGCTCCAGCCTCCGTCTCGTCCGTTCCACCTAGCGGCAGTAATAGCGCTCCTGGCAACTCCGAATCCAATGGCCTGTCTATCGCGCAAACTCTGCCCCCAGGTTTCGCCAGCATCACCGCGCCTCCACAAACTGCTACCAGCTTCTTCAAAATTGCGCCCAATCAGCTCATCACCATCGGGTGGAATCTCACTAGCGTCATCGCGACCCCAACGAGCCTGACGCTTAGCGCAGTGTGTGACAATGGAAATACTTACCCTGTGGGGCCGGATGAGTCTGGGAGGGTCGCGGGGACGGATACGCAAGTTATTTGGGACGTCTATTCGTATAATCAGGTACGTGTTCTTTGCAACGACAAGTGGAGACCATTCACAGAACGACTGCAGGCGCATCCCGGAACACAGCTCGCTCAGGCATCGTATACACTCCACATGTATGATGATCGTGGGCCAACCGCTACCGCCCGTGCAGGATTTATGAGCCCTAATACTGCCCTCGCTTTTGCGTTGTATACCCCCCAAGGATACACACCTCTGTCTAGTGGTTAGTTCGGTTGATATTTACTTCACCTTGGTAGCTGTACTGATCATATCATCACATTAGGCTGGTCATGTACGGGCTGCAGCTCCGCTTTATCCACCCGCCCCCCTGCCGTTGCTACAGCTCTCTTCGTTTCCATTCTCCTCATGGTATTTTCTGGCATGAGGATCCTGCGACGGTTAGCATAGTCGTCTTGATCTTATCTTGGACCGTACACAGGCGTGGCTGATTCGCAATGTCATGGACTATCTTCATCCTCATTCACTACGGTTTTCATAGCCTCTCTTTCTGTTTTCAGTATGACCCTCATGACACGCACGCATTGCACACACACCACCACATCGGACTAGTACATTTCACAATGAGGCTGCTCAGCGGCAAGCATAGACAGTAGTACAGTATTCGAGTAGTTTGCTTGGTTGAAAATCGGCATAAGTTAAGTAATAGACTGTATTCCCGTAATTACCACACCGGAAAAGAAACTCTTTCTCGAGGTCTGAAAGGACTTCCAAGGGCAAGAAGAGGATGGTGATGTCTGGGATGTTTGCTAGCAATGCAGACAACGAGGCCCCGGGAAGCTCCCGCAAAGGATAGTACTGAAAAGTGGCTTTTTCAGGCCCATAATCCGCGCTAGTCTAGTGTTTACTGCGGGGGTCTGACCGTGTACCTGAAGTATTATGTAATATCATGTAAGCAGAGTTCGAGTCGCGTGGATCTCCAAACACGACTTCCGTAAAATCTTTGTGGGCAGCTCACTCTTTATATGCGAAAGTATGATTCTGTCGCCTCAGAATCTTCAAAAGGGACCCGCGATATCTTGCGGGCAATACACACGTTTTCGGTCTTGGACTTTCGGCCGAAACGGACCCGACATTGCAAGAACACAACTGGGAATCTGCTTTTCTTGAAACCGTGCTGTAGATATCTCAGAGAGTATTTCAAAACACTAATCAAATCTTTAAATGAGTATACCACCTTGCAATGATGTTTGTATTGGGAGAAGGGAAGCAGAGGTACGAAGTTCGGACATTGCCGGCTTACATGATATTAGATAATACAATCACTACACAATCAGACCCCCACGGTAAGGAACAGACTCTATGTAGCGAGGGCAGCGAGCTCAAATACATAGAGCGTCTGTCTAGGAGAGACTAATAATCCGCGAGCTCTGTCCGTAATCGGGTTTAAATGTTTGTTTACTCAAGTCTAATCGTCAAGGCAAGTCTCTTACACCACCCTCACTTCCGAACTCACCCAGTATCCCCACCTCTTAGGTCGTAAGACTAAGAGGGATACACGACATAACTCGCCCCCCCCCCCGCAGTTACTAGTCTCGTGACCAGACTCTTATGACATCCCAAAGGGAAAAAGGGGACATAGCTGGCACATACCTGGTACCAGTAGGATACCAGGTCTACTTTCCGTAAATACGCCTCTCAGATCACCTACCAAATCATGGATTACCAATCCCGTAAATAGCCGGAATCAACAGTCACACATAAGGATAAAAATATCATTCAGGCTGGCTCACTTCGACCACCATCATAAAGTGCATTTGTTGCTCGTCTGCCAATCTTCCGCTACCTTTTGCTTTGATGCCTCAGTCTACTAAGACAGTCCAGTCTACTCCTCTCTCACGGGTTTCTGCCCACAATCATTCGAGACCAACAGACTGAGTGCTAGTGGAGATTTGGGGTAAAATGGACAGCAACGGAAATGCCCAACACTGTGACTTCTCAACACTGCTCCCAGTCCCGATGATAGGGCCGCTCAGCGGCTAGGCATGAAATGCCCAGAATTTATCGATTTTCGAGACCTATCAGCGGGAGAAGTGAGGCTAGGATAATAGAAGATATGCCCGACCTCGCGGGCAGTATCTTATTGCTGAGGATAGCCGACAAGCTGGCGGGACACTAACGGGTAGCAGCGGCTTAGCGACGTTTCCCTAAACATGGGTGCGAGTGCGAGACTTGACTCGCTAGAAGGGCACAGTCAGGCGCTTGAAACACGTCGAGTTGAGTGGTAAAGACCCAGAAACGGTCTTATGAATTCCTAGTACAATCTATAGACGAAAGCGTGCTATAGATGTACAACGAATCTCTTTTGAAAACAAGAAGAGATAGAGTAGATGGGCACAGATAAGACTAGAAAGACGGCTATTAGCTATTAGAGAAGGTCTAGCCACTTACCTTCAATGAATGTCCTTTCCCTGAAACCACCCTTGCCTCCCTAAAGCCCGGAGGTACTCGACGGCGCTTGAGGAGACTTATTAGGTGAAAGTTTGGGTAAAAGAAGATCAATTCACGTGATTTCGTAATTACCATTACATCATGACGGGTAATCCGGTAATACAAGTACAGATATTCGAGAGGGAAAAATGATACCGTATCCAGTAAGTAAAATAAAGTCCCTGGGGTTATAAGATCTATAATACCTTACAGAGCCCCCCTATCCTTTTTTGCGAAAGAATAGATTTCAAACAATTGATGCAAATACCTCGGGCAGCACTATATCAGTCACTTCTTGGTCGCGCCAGTCCGCCGGGAACGTCAACTCGAACAACGCCCGCAATTCGTCAAAATCCTTCTGCCTAGGAACGACTCCTTTGAAATCTTTGTCCTCCGCGCGTGCTGCATTGTACGTCACTTTTCTGAAGAATTTATTCCAATGCCCGCGCGTACGCCAACGCATGTTGGGAGGAGATCCGAATATCTCCTTCTTGACGGATTCCAACAGCTGAAACGCTTTGGCGGAAAGATAACCTCTCATAACCCAGGTGGAGTGTTCAAAAATCTCGGGCGGAGGCCACAAAGATAAGTCAGTCTCCGGATACTTTCCTGGGATACGACCAATCAAGATTCCAATCTCACTGGGAGAAACGCAGTCCATCGTGTAAAATTCGCTGTTGTCAGCGTCGAAGAGCTTAGTGTCTCCTCTGTCGAAGTGAGTTACTTGGAGGCTTGGACCAGCGGCGTAGCGGGGGATAGCTTCGGAGCAAAACAGCTCGTAGACGTAACGAAGAACTCCCCCCATGCGAATGAAAGCGGGAGCTTGAGGGCGACCAAGAAGCATGTTCAGTTTGGCCAAATAGGCGGTATAGGTAGCGCCGGCTCCGTTGGAATTCCATTCAAGAGGCTCGTCGACGTAGCCGGGAAGATATATGGCTGACAGAGTATTGCGCTCCAGTGACGAGATCGGCAAGTCGTTGAATTTCCTGACATCTGCCCGTTTGACGTAGAGCTCAAAGGGAATGCCATGACGAATTGCTTGCTCCAAAATTTCTTCCATCCGTCCAATGTTACGATGTTTGACCGCCAGAACCTTGAAACGCCAATGCGAACGCTCGTCAGAGAAGTGAATCCGTGCGTTGGTGAGCCACCCATCATCCCAGATGACATTGGATATAGGGCCATATACAGCGTCCACTTCGAGAATACCGCGCGATGAAGCAAAGAATAAAATCCGCCGCATTGCTTCGCCTTCCGAGAGAATTGGTGAAGGTGAGCGTACCGCCACGGCATTAGATGAGCCGAAGTCGTCACCGAGACCAGCTTGAAGACGGTCCGCCAATGGAGTGATTTGATGCCGACCTAAACGAATAGGAAATCCGCTTCTACGGTTAGAGGCGCTCCAAACGTCCGATAAGCGATCGCTGTTAGAGGAAGCCGGAGGCTCTTCGACAGGTAGTCCTTCAGACATACGATGAACCCATTCCGACAGTCCATTTAGTAGACTTTTTACAAAAAGTAGTGGGGATGGCCAGATATCTTTTGCAAAAACATGTGAGCTTACCCACGCAAGCCTCGGGGCTGTTGATGGGGCCTCGGCAAGGCTTGTCGGAGTTTGAAATACACCATCAACATCAGAATTGATGCCTTTGATGATCCCGGGGCGATTTTTTATTAATTTAATGCAATTTAATGCTCCGTTGCCCTCGGAATTTGTGTCCGGCTCGGAACAGTGTCGGAACGCTTTCCGTGCCTTTCCGAGGCCTTACGTTGCCTGTACTTGTCAAGAAAAGGAAGCCATCAATTACGGAAAACATATTGAGCGGGAATTGATGTGGGGCTTTCCACCTTCTTCCCAGCCTCTACATCGATCCCACCGCAAGAAAACAGTACGAACACCTTCCCCCCCTCTCGCTCCCCCTCCTCCTGCGTGTATACGTCCCTCTCGCGTCGAATCACTCGAAAAATTCACCACATCAATCGGCAGCGGGGTTGGTCGTAGCGGTCTCCGTGGCAGCGCCTGTCGGTTGTCTGTGAAGATATTAGCTTGTAAGTGTAAACCCTCAGCACAGGCGGGTCCTCTGGTACTTACACAAGCCTTTCAAGCACCCAGAACATATCCTCCACCGCCTCATCCCAGTCTCCGCACGGCATCCTTTCAGCAGCCTTCCACCAACGAAGGCAGATCAACGCGTTCAGGAGCCCGTTTGGACCGGTCTGCGCACGCAACTCGGACCAGTCGCCCTCTCCCGCTCGTACCAGACGCCGCCCATTGCTCGAACGCGTCCTCCATTGGGGGTTAATCGCCACCCACCACAACCACCACGTCACGGAGAATCCAAACAAGTCGGTAAGCGCAGGCTGGGGGCCCCCAACGCGCTTCCGCTGGATCCATCCCTTCACCTCCGACGGCCGTTGTTTGGTCTTCAGCCCTTTCGCCTGCGATTTCAGGTCAGTACACATACCCATTCGTAACCGCAGGTCCACTTACAGGTCCATCAAAGTCAGCGTTCGTCTCACATTTCCACCACAGGTCGACCACCTTCTTCCACAAATCGCCGCATTCGCCATTTAGCAGCTGCGCCTTTGAATCCCTTGCCCAGTTGGGCACCCCATCAACCCTTTGCAACGATTCTCTCCCGGCCGTCTCTTCGCAGTGCGCCCCCCTCCGACGCTACCACTTCCACCCCTGGCATCACCGTTTGCCTCCCCGTCACTACTTCCGCTCCCGCTCTCGTCGTCGTCGTACCCGTCCTCGTCAGCCGCCCTCTTCCTTCGCTTACCGCTTGGACCCTCCACGTCCTCGTCGGGTTTCCTCTTATTCGCAGCCCGCAACTCCGCCATCATCGACGACACCGAATTTTTTAGACCCAGCTTTTCAAGTTGCTCGTTACTCCAGGCTATGTTGCTCTCCCGCGTCTGGAAGAGAACATTGCCGCCCTCCAGTTCCCTGAGGCAATCCGCCTGGGAGCCAGGGGTCATCGCTCTCACTTGGCGCCTCAGCGGCGACTTCACCAGCGGCATAGCGTCGAGCCGCGCCTCGACGTCGTTATCCTCGTCCCAATCTTCCTCTTCCCCATCCCAATCTTCTTCTTCCTCGTCTTCGGCATCGTCCTGGGCTGCATCATTTCTCGCTTTCTCCTTCGCACTGCGCTTCCCGCCCCGCCTCTTACCTCCCTCCTTTTCCGCCGCGTCGCCTTGGTGTGCTTTGCCTGCAACGTCTTTAGCGCCGCGCTTTCCACCGCGCTTCCCACCGCGCTTTTTCTCTCCTTCTTTATCGCGCTGCTCGTTGCCGTCGGCGGTGGGTGCGGAGTCGGCGGAGGGCGTGGAGTCGGTGGCGGGCGTGGAGTCGGTGGCGGGCGTGGAGTCGGCGACGGGCGCGGGGTCGGCTGCGGGGAGCGTAGAACCGGCTGGGACCGTCGATGGGATTGCCTCAGCTGCGCTCGCCAGCGGTGTCAGCGGACCTGTCGCATCGGGCTGGGCGGCTTTGCTATGGGGTGAGATGACGGCTGCTTCTAGTAAGGTAAGCACCTACCGCCCGCTAACAGGTATCTCATCCACTGATCCATGATACCTTTGAAACCCCTAGGATCCCAAGCGTTCAGTTTCAAACCCTGCGTCCCCTCGGCCGTTGCTTGCGAAGTACGGATGTCGAACCGACCGTCAATCACCGTGCCCGTTACGAGGAGCACATGCGAGCCGGTTAGAGCGCGGAGAGAGTCGAGGAGCGGTTGAACGGTTACCGCCAAACGTTCACGCGCCCTGGAATCGTACGGTGAGTACAAACTTGTAAACAGCGCAAACATGAGGCACTGACTCTCGTTGCAGGTCCGCCTCCTTCACCTCCGCCGCCCCGGCGCCTTCGCCTGTCTTGTATTCAGTCATCGCCACCTCGAACTCTTCATCCACCCTAGCCTTCAAGGCTTCCCGGTATTCCTCCGTCTCTTCCGCCAGCAACTCCCGTGCGACCACACCGCGCTCCTTGATGCAATTTTTCTTGCCGACCAGCTCCGGGTATCTTTCTTTGAATCGCTGCTGTATCTTCGCCAACGCTTCCTCGTCCTGCATATACGACTGGTACAGCGCCAGACGCCTGGGCGCTTGCTCGTCGGCGCGTCGCAGCTGGGCAAGCCATCTTGCAAATGGATTCGACGCGCCCTTGCTTGTGCGAGCGTACGAAAACCATCGTTTTATCTTCTACACGATATTCAGCCCAGCCTCTGCCGCAGCGTAGGATTCGCTTACCGTCTCCGTCTCCGACTTCACTTTCTTCATCTCTTCCTTCTCGTCTGTCGTCAACTCGCCGTCGGGTTTCATAGGGTAGGTCGACATGTCCTCAGGCGGTTCTTCGTTTAACGCCAGCGTCCAGGGAAAGCGCCGCCAGTATTCAGCCCAGACACCCTTCCACCAATCACGCGTCTTTCCGTCAGCAGACGCCTTGCAGAAATCGTCGATTAACGAGCGGAGAAATTCCCGCCGAGCCCCATGAAAATCTCCTGGGTTGCCGCGTTTCTTTTGCGCGCCCTCGTCCTTTTTCGCGTCTTTCCTTGTCGCCTTTTCCTTTGCCATGAAGAACTTGGGAGTAGAGCACAGAACCGAGCAACGAACGACGTTTTTACATACAATACTACAAGTTCCGCACGTACCGCTACCACAGCCACTGTACTTACTATCTAGAAACCTCAAATTCAAAGTACTTCGTAGATTCACTCCTGAGTTGTACAAGAAAAGAATATATTTTACAAGTCAACAATGCTACATACATGAAAGAGAAATAAAGACAAGATACTCAGCAAACTCGATATGATACATGCGATGACAACACGACACAGACGATACGACAACTCGGCGATACAAGGCTACGAAACAAGACAATGGAGGGGGCAGGCGGCGAGGGATGTAACAAGAAAGGGAAGATAGTAAGGAGGGGGTGGAGTCCGTAGATATGGAACGTAGATATAGGCGTCCGAGTATACAAGAAAGGAAGAAAGCGCGACAAACCTACGACGACGACGGACCCATCCTGCCATCCCGCACCGGACGACCGGCGATGCGCACACCCACCGCCCACCCGTGCATTTGCTCCAAGATGGTCTCATCCGCACAATACATCAAGGTAAACATGGGGCCCATCCCGCGATCCATTGCCGCGCGCACAGCCGCCTCGGGCTCGCTCCAAGATTGGTTGCGCAAGCCCTTGATGCCCCAAAGAAGGCTGCCCGGCGGAGGGAAGAGGTCGTCATCGTCGAAGGTGTACTCGATGTCGCTCAACGAGCGTGGGGAGGACTGAGGAGACGAAGAGGGCATGTCGGTGGACAAGTCGCTGATGTTGGACAAGTCGCTTGAGTTGAACGACAATACGGATGACGCGGTGGGCGGACGTGCGGGAGACGAGGTTACGGGGGGTAGATTCGCCGGGGACGACACGGGCGCCGGGGACGACACGGGCATGGTGCGCATAAAACGCGGGGTAGCAGGGGCGCGGGAAGCCGACGGGGAGGTCGGGAACGCAGACGAAAAAACCGTTCCGGTGCTGCGCGGCCATTGGTAGGTCGATGGAGAGAAGGGAGACGCGCTGGAGAGATCAAAGGGGGAAGCGAGGGTCTGGGTACCAGCCGGAGGCGTGAGGGGACGACGGGGGGGAAGGTTGAAGGCGGAAGTGGAAGGAGGGGGAGAGACGATCGAGGCCGCAGGGATGGGCAAGGTCGAGGCAGGTGCGGTGCACACGATGCCATTGCGAACGACGGACGTGGGGGCGCTAAAGCCTTTTGGGAGCTTGGGGTTGGGGCAACCGTCCTTGTGGTGCTCGTCGCAGAGGATGGCCCAAGCCTCCTCGACGCCGCCAGGGCCGCCCCAACGCCTGACGGATCTTCTGACGGCGCCCGAAAAGCCGACGATTTGCTCATTCGCACGAAGGCTGATGAAGGTGAGCACTCAAAACCTAGAAACCGATAGAAGACAAAAACTCACGGGCAGTCGAAGACTCCAACGCCGCAATGGCCAGCGCCGATGAGGTGGAAGCGGCCTGCGGGGTCTGAGTCGACGGCGAAGGTGTCGTCGTAGGTGCCAGAGGCGTAGTAAAGAGGCAAGCAGCGAGTTCGCATCTGCATTTTTAGAAAGTTTGAAGTTGGGATTTTTTGCAAAAAAAAGGTGGGGGTTGGTGGACAAGGTGGAGGGATGCTCGCTTCAGTCACATGGGAAGCTATATAGTGGCTTGCGCCACAGTTCCCGCGGTAAGTGCGCACCCTACGTTTCTTCTTCTTCCTCCCAAATCTCAGCGCAAAGACGATGTCGCAGTCGGACATGAACCAAGTCGGAGAGTTGCAAAGGTGAGAAAGTGTGATGTGATCCATTCCTTGACAGTCACGGAATAACGGCTTTCCTTTTTTGTCCTATGTCTTCTCAGCGCCATTCTCGAAAATCTATCCAGCGCCGCTCTTGAAAATCTATCCATCGCCCCAGCCTCTACCCCTCCTCCTCCCCCTCCCAGCCCCAAGCCTATCCGCGAAATGGGCCCCGGCATTCGCCACGACGTCCTGGACTCGTGCCTCTCTGATCCCCGCGACATCATGGCGGCTAGGATGGAGTCTCTCAAACATCGGCTGCACAATCTCCACCTACTCGACACCACCGTTGAGAACACGGTCGACCCCCTCGAGGAGCTCCAATCCACCGTCGACCTCATCTTCACCGCCATCAGCGAACCTCTCATCGGCAACCACGACGACTATTCCAGCGACGCAGCGAGCGCTGGAGACTCTGAGCACAGCTCCCTCAGCGAGGAGGACCGCGCCGAGCTGAAGACGTTGGGCCCTGCCGACCGCGCAGAATTCATGTCGTTGAGCGACGCCGATCGCGCCGAGTATTACAAGAATAAGCGCGACATTGCGGCCGCTCGTCACGCTTGGGGCACGGTCATGTCGGCGATGCGCACCTTCCGCGCCCTGCGCCCCGACGAGGACCTGAAGGAGCAGCTTGAGGAAATCCTGAAAACCTTGTGAGCTTCCATTCACTGACATCTTCTCCCTCTCTGACAAGCTTGGTACAGGGAACGCGTGAGGGCCGAGACGCTTGGGGAAGAAATTGACTGAAGGAACGTATATTGCAGAAGTGTAACGTCTTTCTTGGCACAGTAACCTACCCTACATACAATGTAACATACTGCGAATGCCCAAAATCTATGGAGGTTGACTGATTCTCAAAATTGACTGATTCTCAAAATTGATGAATAAAACTTTCCGAATTAAAACTTCCCGAATTGAAATTGAAGGCAACGCTGAATCAAGACTTGCATTTGAGAAATAGCAAAATACATGCGATGAGATTTTCAAGACTAGTATACCGTAGCATAACGAATTAATACCACCGCCATTTGCCGCGCTGGAAAAAACGTGTCTGCCCTGGCAGCGGGACATAGTCGGGGGCAGTCGTCGGGTCGCAGTGATCCAGAAAGTGATCGACCTCCTCCTCGTAACTCATCCGAACAACCCTCTTCTTGCGCTGGTGGGTGGATGAACAAGCTCCCCTCCCTTCATCCTCGGAGGACGATGAGGTGGAGGACGATGAGGCGGAGGACGTTGCCGCGTCTCCCGTATCGTCCCCCAGACTCTTGCGTCGCGTAGGTGGTGACTGCTTTCTGTCAAGCCATGAATGGACCCCGTTCTCCTTGATATACTCCCTGTATTTTGGCTATGAATGAATTGAAAGGAAAGAGATGAAAAAAATTGCTACGCACAACGCTCGCCGATCCGCCTGCCTACTCGCCAAACGACCCCGATTCTTGAGCCTGTAGCGTGCGCTGGCGGCGCGTGCGCGTTGTTGATAATGTGAGTTCCCCTCCGAGCCGTCAGCCAGTTTTGCTCGGCGACTTGGGTTAATTCAGCGGATGAGAGAAAGAGTGTGCGAGAAACATACCGCGCCATACGCTCTCGTGCCTTTTCTCGGAGTACCTCTTTGTTCCTGTACGTGGTGTCGTTCGAGGGGCGTGCGATGAAGTGGCAGAGCGACTGTAGTACCTTTCGCGGTAGCGCGTCGCGGCTTGAAGCTGGGCCTTTGTGGAATGACCATCGACGGATTTTGACGGCATACTGGACCGACGATTGCGACGAGAGGGTCGGTGACTGAACCAGATTTGAAGTCGGGATGAAAGTGTGTCAGTGGCGTGTGGAGGTGAGAGGTTAAAGGATGGAGGTTAAAGGATGAAGGTGGTTTGTGGTCGAAAGACCATGTATGGATACTGGACTTTGCTCGATTCTCGTGAGTTAGATATTCCGAGTCAATAAAATACCTAAAATCTTGCAAAAAAACCGGAGGCTGGGGATACATGTTCTGATCAATCTTCTCCGCGAGCACTTGGGGATCTGAGTGGTAGGTAACTTGTAAGCACATTTTCCGGTATTTTCGGGATCGGTGAGTTCGTCATACCCGTAACGAGTTCGTCATACGCAAGGTAATTCGAGTCGTCGAGGGCGCTCTTCAGAACGTATTGGCACTAAAATTGAAAAATTTGGCAGTAGAAAACATTGTTAAGTTAAGGTACATATGTATGAAGACAATATCGACTTGGTAGCTATAGTTTTTTGGTGGCTAAAGTGTTTTGACAGGCCCTTCCCAAACGCTGTACATCTTTATCCCCTCCGCCCATCGCCGGGCTCGGTCCTGCTTACGACGAGCGTGCTCTGCCTGCGATGTACGCTCCGACGTATCGACGTCTTTGTCGGTGCGGAAGCCGTTGTACGCCCACCGAAATAAGCCCGCCGGGGTGTATTGGGTGAAGGAAAACCTTGTCTCGCCCTTCTGGATCTTGACGTTTGAGTGACGGAGTATTGCGGATGGAATGAGGATGGTGGCGCCGGGAGGGAAGCGGATTATCAGCTTCAAATCCCACAGGACAAGATGGCCGCCGCGGTCGGGGTCGAAATCGCCGAGGGCGGTGATGGCGCACCAGCCCCACGCGAGGTTCCGAAAGTCGATGTGTGGCAGGGTGACAGTGGCGGGTCCGAAGTTGAAGGTAACAGTGGAGAAGACGGATAATTTGCGGGAGAAGTTGCGATGGAGGTTGTGGTCGTGCGCGCAGACGTCGGCGAAAGTGGTGTCGTAGAAGTCAAACAAATCCTTCGCAAATGCAGCGAAGATTTCTAGGGTAGGTCAGCGGTACCCGCTCCAACGGTGCGGAAGCTTTACTCACGGTTGGTCCATCCCGCAATGCGTTGGAAGGGCTTCAGCGAAAAGAGCGAGGCTAGGGTGGCGAGGGTGTGCGCAGTTTGCGCCACATTCTGCGGGTGCGTTTGTCCCCCACCCATGGAGACGCCCATATTCTTGGCGGCGTGTGCACCACGGCGAGGCGTGGGCTCCGACGCCTTGCGCTTGCGCCGCCACTTAGGCTCCGTGTACACTTGGATCGCGGTGGCCTGCATTGCCTCCGCCGCGGGGACCGCGACTTCGGTTTGCCAACAACGCCCGGGCTGGTCGTCGGGGAAGCCCGCAAGGCAGAGCAGGATCTGCCGATCCGCATCGACGAGCGGCGTCAGCTCCCTGTGGTAACCGTGTGTTAGAGTGTGGAGGGGAGCGAAGTAGTAGGAAGGAACATACCCTTGCCAATCATACACCCGCATATCGGGGTCCTGCGCCAACAATTCCTCAAGAGAGAAGTAACGGGGGTCGTCCTCGTCTTGTCGAACGGCTTGCCAGCCGGAGGAGGCTATGAGTCCAGGCTGTAATATAAAGACTAAATGTACTGGACACAGCCTAATCATAATTTTCCTATTAACGTGGACACAGCCAGTTGGTGGCAGTGTCCTCTCTAAACACTTCTTTTTCTCTCCAGCTTTTCCCGGGCTGGCCGCCGGTCAGCGGGCATCAAATACCTAAAGTGGGTTCTTGCTCGGGACCTGATAAAGATATCTCGGTTCTGGTAGATGTGTCCGAACCTTGATAAAGATATCCAAGCCTTGATAATTAAAGATATCCACCATCTCCGTCCGTTGGCATTTTGTGTCAATGGCTGTGTGCGAGTTTTGATCTCCCTCTCCTTCGCATCAATTCCCGCCATCGCAATGCCGCCCTCCCGCCGCCCCGCCCGCCCGCTCACAAAATAATCATATTGACAATTCCCAGCTCTTTTGACATTCAATTCTTCCACTATTTTGAATCCTAATCATTCAAAGCAAGAACTTACTCCCCAAATGTGAACTTGTTCCCAAATGTTCTGAACATAGCATTTATTCCCAGTCCCATCTCTTGTACTGACGCTCTATCACGATCATTCACCTTCCACCACACAATCCATCCGTCAAACTACACACCGACACATCCGCGGGAAAGACCAATTTCCTGCCAAGTTCCGATCTTCCGCGTCAAGTCCTTCGTTTCGGTCAACAGTCCCTGATAACTCGTCTTAGAAATCAAGCTAAACCTCAGATTCTCTACGAAGTCTCACAAAATCCCAACTCACAATTTTCTACATATTCAACATACAAAATTACAGACAAGTAAAGCACGAAAGCAAATTCAAAGCAAACGCAAAGCAAGTCCGACGCTTCCAAGCAAAACAAGTCCGCGAACAAACTACCCCGCTACCCCGCAGAACTCTTCCTTGATCTCTCATACGCAACCAGCCCCTGCATCATCCATTTCACGTCCGCAACTGCTTCCGCCCATGCCCTTTTCTCCTCGCTATCCGCTACTTTTACCAGCTCCTTCCCCCACCAATACAACGAAACGCCCAGAATCACAAATCCGTTAGCACCCGGCACCCGCAACCTGGACCAATTCTCATCCGAGGTCTCTGGATACGTCTCGCGTTCATACCACTTCTCGTTCCCCCGCTGCTTCACTCGCCAGGCCGGCTGCATCGCACGCCACCACCCCCACCAAGCTTCCTCGTATACCACAACATTCCGAATCTCTGGACCTCCCGCACGCGTCATTGGACAATTTCTGCTACCACGCCCCAACTGAATCCACGCTTTAACCTGGGGAGGACGGCTCGTAGTCGGCAGAGTCGCGGTACGATCGCCCTCAGCCCAGTTGTAAGTCGCCTCCAGCTCCGCCGAACGTCGCAATAAGTTGCTGAATATATCCCCCAGATCCACGCCCGACATCTGGGCATACACCTTTCGGTACCATGCCGCAGCCTCTGATGGGCAAGGTGGAATCCCCGTCTCAGGTGGCGTCGAGGAACGCGACCCAGAGCCACTTCCCCCGCCACCTAGGAAGGTGAGCGCCGCTTGAGATGGCGGGGGTTGTCCCCCTCCATTCGCAGGACCGGACGGCGTCGTTTTCGGAGGTGGTGGAGGCGTCATATGCGGCGGCTGGGGTGGAGGAGGCGGAGGTGGAACCGGCGCCGTACCGGCGGGCGGAGGCGGGGGTGGAGGAGGAGCCAAAGGCGGTTCCGCCGTATGGGCGGGCGGCGGCGGCGTCATATGCGGAGATTGGGGTGGAGGAGCCAAAGGCGGTTCCGCCGTATGGGCGGGCGGAGGCGGGGGTGGAGGAGGAGCCAAAGGCGGTTCCGCCGTATGGGCGGGCGGCGGCGGCGTCATATGCGGAGATTGGGGTGGAGGAGGAGGCGGTGGCGGAGGCGGAGGCGGCGCCATATGCGTAGATGGGGGTGGAGGAGGCGGCGCCATATGTGGAGGTGGGGGTGGAGGTGGAGGGGGTGGCTGCGACACATGCGGGGGTGGAGGCAGCGACTGCACCGTTTGAGATCCTGACGAGGTCGATTTAGACCCTGTGTTCGCGGGGGTTTTCTTTGGTTTAGGTTGGGGACGAGGACGGCTCTCCTCGATCGCTGTTGTCCCAGATCCCGACGGGCCGTCTTTAGCAAAACGGACTCGTTTGCTGCCAGGTGCTCCTTTCTCCCCGATGTCGGCCTTTCTCTTTCTTCCCCCTCCTTCGCCCTCGCTCCTAGCCTTTTTACCCCCACCATCCTTTTCCAGCCTATCGCCAGTCCGTTTCTCCCCTCCTGCCTCCACCTCCTTCTCCTTCCCCTTCCCCTTCCCCTTCGTCTTCGTCTTTTCCTTCGGTTTCTTGGCCTGGGAGCTCTTCTTCGACCCTCGCACGTCAGCCTCGGCGTCACTATCCGCACCGGATTCAAACTCCTCCCCCGAGCTCGACGAAGAGTCGCTCTCATCATCAGAATTCGCAGATTTACCCCAGCCGAGGTCGTCAGTATCGCTCATCCGATATCTTGCCCCCTCGAGCAAGTCTTCAGATTGCGGTGGCGTAAGCGCGGCCTCTTCACAGTCCTTGGGAGCTGCTCCACCTCGTTAGTCACCTTCGTATCTCCGGAGTCAGTTAGGAATACGCACTGTACGCTGTTTTGAGCCACTCGCGCATGAAGTCCAAAACATCGCGGTCGAATCGAGGTTTCACCCATTGCGGGAAAAAGCATCCTCCAGCACCTAAACTTCGTCCGTAAGATACTCTGTAATAGGGTAATAAGATGTATCAGATATAGTAGCTTCAAACAATGGAAACTTGGCTGAGAACGTACGTGACAGTTCTCAATTCCCCTCCTTGCGCTGGAATCGGTCCGCCGAAAACCACAAAGGCTGAAAGCCCGGTGTGGTCATGGACTCCCCGCAGAACGTTGGTCATGAAAGGACCCAAGTTATCAATACACCTGGCACCCCGACGGCCGTCAGTATTCAGCCAAAACGCAGGCAAGATGAAAGACTCACCGCTGCTTATCCTCAGGCGATTTCGAAGGCGGGGCCCTCGCCTTGAGCTCATACTCCTCCCGCGCTGACAGCGCCTCCTGACGCGCTCGCAGGCGCAGCGCGTCCTGCTCCTCGACGGGCAATTCCTTGAATAGGTCCCGCGCGACTGAGGCGCGGAAATTCGCATCCATACCCTTTGTCCGCAAAGTGGTTCCATCGTCTCCAGTGCAGGTCGCCTGCCAGCGTGCTTGAACGACCGGCTCGATGTCGGAGTCGTATGATTCCCGCATGTACTGCTGGAATCCTTGACGAGCCTTGTGGGGAGGAGTGATTCCAGAGAGTTTGGCGAGAAGGCCGGCCCAGGGATCCTTGCGAGGATCACGTTGATTCATAGGTTTGCGTAGTCGACGAGCGCGATATTTGAGCCAACGTCCGATCCTCTGAGCGGATAGAAGAAGCAAGATTGGAACAGCCGTCAGTCACGCGCAGAGAAGCCAATGGTAAACAACACTTACAGCATTCAGCGTGTCTACGCGTTCGCGCTTGGCCGCTGTCTCCTCGACGTCGAGCTCCTCAACTTCTGGTATCGCCAACGGGTCGTACTCCGGCAAAGGCTCCTCCGGCTCTTCTTCGTCACGCAGACGCCAAGATATGCGGGCGTGAAACTCATTACACACCAGCCGCAGGTAATCGCGCTCAGCGCGCCAACCTCGCTCCAATGCGTCTGTGTATGGTGCAATGTGGGGCTTCAAGATCTCTTCACGGGCACCCTCCGCCCACATCTTCAAGTTGCGACGGTCTTTCTTCTCGATGCGCTTCCACGACCGGGCTCGTTTCTGTGTCTTGGCAGCCATTTCGATATCAGCTATTGGGATTTATCTCCAAGTCAGTCAATTGTCTCGTCAATAAGAAGAAATCAGCCAGTAGCTCACTTTCAGAGTTTACAGGCGGGGGCAAGGATTTCTTTTGAATTCGTGTCAATGTGTTTCTAGCATCACTCCCAGTCAGTACTTGCGAATAGGAATAAGTCAGTCAATAGCTCACTCTGAGAATTTACTGTACTGAGGCTATCGTCGGTGCGGCAAGTCTTTCTTTTCTTTCAAATCTGTGATATTTGTTGTTAATACATAGTGACATTGTTTGCTGAGAAGACTGCTCACCTGAATCGCGCTTCAAAGTCTTTTTCTGAGCCTGAAATTCGGGGGTCCAGCGAAATGAGAGGGAGCAATGTAGTCACAGCGCTTCGAATATTCGTCACGCGCCGCAGCCTACCGATAACTTAAACGATTCCCAAATCGGTCGACAAGATCTCCGATCTCCTTAAAATCTCAACGAGTTCTCTTCCCACCCATCTCTCTTTCCTCCCTTCCTCCCACTCACTCACCAACTCCCCAATGTCTTTGCCTCTTGTTTCGTTCCCCGGCTTCCCTTTCGCATCGCCTTACGGGCAACCCTTCCAGCCTTCTCTCTTTTCTCCTTCCCCGATGGGTACGCCGGTCCATTCCTCTAGCTGATTGTTTTCACTCACCCCATTCAGTCGTCGTCTACGTTCCCTACTCGGCTCCGCCCACGTCCTTCGTCGCGCCTACTGCGCCGACAGCGCCCGCCGCGCCGCCCGCCCCCAAACCGAAGGACGTCAAGAAGGAACCCGCCGCCACTCCCCCCAAGGACCCGAAGTCGGCTCTCCCGCCTCGCCTCGCTGAGCGTCTCAGGTCTGAGGGGCCTTGGGAGGTGAACCAGATTTATTCCGTCGTCCCTGAGGAGCCCCTCCACGGCATTGAAGACGACGCCCCCATTACCGAGTGGTACTCGATCACCCGTGGACGCTTCGTGGGCGTCACCGAGCAGTAGTACGTTTCTTTTTACTTTTCTCGCCTGACCCCACCTCATACCTTTTGTTGCTACCCCAACAGTGCTGTCTCCGACATTGCGATCACCGGTGTTGCCTACGGTGCCCGCAAGGCGTACCCCAACCAGGACGAGGCCCTCTATGCCTTCAACAAGGCCCTCGCCTGGGGCGCCGTCCAAATCGTCTGACTCGTGTATGTCCTCTATCTCTCGTTCACATGGACCCCAATTCCTTACTCCTTACATCCTGTCTTCCCTCCTACCTAGATTCTTTTAGTTTACATTTGTCGAATGCGCCTTTGTTGCCCTGCTTTTTGTCGTTCCGTAGAAAAAAAAAACTTCCGCGGGTCCTAATTTCCATGAGCGAGCGATCTGCAATATTTTCCCTTTGGGGCAACGAAGGAAACTCGTTTGAGGGGAATCAGTGTCATAGGTTCGGGACCATTCTCGGATCTTCGTCTGCCTTGGCTCGGCGAGTGCTCGGCGGCGACGGAAGTTTGCGGGTCACCGCTTGGCAGCATCAATATCTGATGCGCATCAATACATCATGACGTTGCCCCCGACGCCCACCTCAGCCAACCAGTGACCCGCCGTCTCCTCTACTCTGTATACTCTGTAGGATGCCTTGCATCGTACAACCTCAAATACCCTCTCTGCCAACATCAGCTTCATCGACGCCCTGAATCTACTTACTGAAAAAACACATCAGTCACTCGTGAGACCGTATCGAGGGCTTTTCACAAAAACCACCGAAATATTTGCCGAACGACTTCTGAATCAATGGATACAGCCTTTCCCTGTCTACCCTCTTCGATGCGGAACTCATCCGTCGGCGGAATTTTGCCTCCGAGCATCACTGAATACAGCCTGGTGCTGACTGACCCCCGGCTCACCGTTTATGCTTCCGGTCGCTGTTCCAACCCCATAATCACCCGTCGGCGGAACGAAAACGCTTCCGTACATCCCTGGATACCAATTCAATCCATCTCTCCACGCGTGTGCTTGCCTTTCGGGATTGATCGTCCATCACTGGTACCAGCCAAGTTCTGGCAGAGCGAATTGTCTGTCCTCTCTCCTCTTTCATCTCCCCTCATCTCCTCATTCTATTTCTCTTCCATTTCAGACTCTTTCATCCAATCCTCTCAGTCCAATGCTCTCTTCCCCAAGTTTCCGACACTTCATTATCACGGCACTCTAAGCGAGACCGATTTTCACGAACACGAACTCGGTGTCACTCATGTTGCCGAGTTGGACACCACATCCACATGATCTTTGATTTCCCCAAAATCGGACATCCAGATATTCGGGTGAACCAGCCCAGTTTCCCATTTTCGCGTTCCTTCCAACGAATTTTACACGCCTTCCAAACTTCTTTCGGTCCAGACGTGCCGGCGTATTTTCAGGGTCCCAGAGCTCTCGCCTCTCATTCCTCCCTCCCGTTTTCCACCTCCCTCACCGTAATTTCTCGCTCCCCCATGCCTTCTACTCCCACTCCCGCCGAAATCGCAGCACGGATCCAAGGTCCCAACAGTCGCGCCCCCCTCACCACCCTGCAACTCCATGAATACGTCGAGGATCTTTCCATCGAAGGCTGCGCCGAATTGCTTGAGCGCCTCGGCCTCGCGCCTGTCGCCACTCGCCTCGTCGTTACCCTAGATCGACTCCAGCGGGCTGCCCAAGTGCTAGCCGACGAGAATGAGGCGTACGATGCCGAACAGCCTGTTGACTCCGCTCCCCCGTCCCCCAATTCGATATACGACTCCTTTCCGCCGTCCCCCGATTCGACGAACCGTTCTGGTGGGCGGATTTGTTGTTCACTGATAATTATTGCTAACTGATCAAGCAGATTTGGAGCGCGGAAGTCCTCTCAGCGATACCGAGCGTCCACCGTCCTCCTTGTCACCCTCCTCGCCGACCCGGCCGACCCAACTTCCGCGCTCTGCACCTCCCACTCCGCACCGCCCCTCTCGAGCCTCTCCTCCTCCAGTTCCCGCCACCCCACACCGACGTGCTCCCGCCAGTGGCTACGCGATTCGCTCTCCCGTCAGTCGCAAGACCACCACCGTCACTTGGTTTGAGGCGAACGCCCTGACCTCGGGACACCATGGCGGCTTCGCACGCGCTCGACGTCCCCGCAAGACACCCTCCCGCCGCGGCCCCTTCAAGGCCTATGTAATCTTCATCGGCCACGAAGTGGGAGTGTTTCAGAATTGGGCACAAGTACTCCGCCTTACCACCGGCCACGGCGCCGCTCTCCAACGTGGTTATTCGTCTGTTGAGGCCGCCAACGCAGCGTTCGCGTACGCCAGGGAGCGGGGGTGGACGAGCGACACAAATATGTCCATCGCCCGCCCCACCCCTCGCCCGGATACTCTTGAAGAACCTAGCCCCCTTTGCGAGGAAGGAGAGGATTGGTGGTATGTAGTTTGTGTCGGAATTACGCCGGGGGTGTACCGCTCGCTGCTGGAGTGCAGTCTCAATGTTATTGGTGTACCTAACGCTTCTTTTGCTTCCTTTGATACTCGCGCTGAAGCTGAGGCGGCGTATGCAGAGGCGGTCGCCGCCGGAATTTCTCGTACTGTACCTTCTCGCTCTCTCTAGCCCTCGTTACGATTTCTTTTGTAAAAAACAACATCTCAATATATTTGCCCGTATCCCCTGCTCTTTCCTGCCCCAATGCAATATAAAGAACCGGCCTTTTGTCGCCTCTGCCTCAAACGATGAAGGCCTCGCCGACACAGAGACAGGGGTGTCACACAGGTCACAACCGACGAGCAGTCTCTTCTTGGGCCATATTGGCACTCTCTCTGTCCAACGAACTGGGAAACGTATTCAGTACTGTTCTATCCCCCCTCTTGACGAAAAAACTGCCCGCAAATACCTCATTTTGCCTTGGTTTGCCTATTCGATGACGAACTCCAGAAATCGAAACTGATTCCCTAACATAGATTGTGAATATCACCGACTATACCTTTTCCTCAACGTCACCTCTAGCACACCACTCCAAACAACACATCTGCTTGCTCTTTGACCTGCCTCGGCTCCACCCTTGCTTCCCGTCCCTCCTGCTTCATCCAATTCCACCACGATCTCGACTTGTCTTTCTTTACATGGCTCGGAGGGAATCCAAGTACACCCCTGAAGAACTTCGTCAGCGACGTGCTCAAGCCTCCTGGGAGTACCGGCAACGGTGAGCTGGGCTCACGTCTTTGCTCCGTGGGTGTCTCTAATCCTTCTCACTGTTCACAGTAACCAAGCGGCGACCAACGACAAAGCTCGCCTTCGCATGAGAGCGTGCGGCTACTCATGCGACTTCTGGCATGCTCCCGCTGATCTCTATTCACAGGAAACGGGAAAAGCTACTCCGTGCACCCAGCGCGGTGCAGTTGGAATACTCGGTACGAGCAGAAAAATACCGACGGGACTATACGGAGTGCGTATTCTCCTGAGTTTCTCTACTAATATGAGAAGTACTAATCAAGTACTACTCCCGTGAATAGACGAAGCGTCAGGGGGGCGGGGAGCGGCAAGAAAAAATGGAGGACGAAACAGCGGAAGGGGGCTTCGACCTCTTCTCTTACCCCCCTTTCGCGGGCCCCGCACAACATCCCCAAGTACGACGATCCACGCGAGACTTGGGGACGACATGCATTTCTCATCGATACCGCCGCACCGACCTCCTACAGCCGCGCATCGCCTCCACTCATCGACGTTCGTCCGCCGACAGCTCATACCCGCACATCGCCTCCATTGGATTTACAATATGACTCTGAGAGTGACACAGAAAGCGAACACAGCGAGGGGGGCTGGGAAGCCGACAACGAGAGCGGCAAATATGGGGAGAACTATGGGGGTACCGTCTATATCATTGGCAAGCAAACTGTATATTATGACTAACAAACATGCTCTCCTGCACATACACCTTCACCACATCCTGTTTCATTCAAGCTCATTGAAAGCAAGCTACATATATTGTACTGAGGGAGCTATTTAGAACCTCAGTCAAGTAATAGAATTGTGACACAGCGTAGATAAGTATACGTTGCGAAAGAGTAAACGAGTCAAATACGCGTCGCAGAATACGTAGGTAAGTATGGGTCGGAGGATATGTACCTAAGTACGGGTTGCACAGAATAAACATGAGATTAGTATGCATCGCAAAGAATAGGTAGATAGCTTGAGAGAGAAACCGGAGTCGAGAAATAGTCAGAATGCTAGTCATCGCTCTCGTATCCCTGGGGTGCGGCTAACGAGGGGGGGTTGATCCCAGGGTATTCGAAGGTCAGGACACCCTCTTGAACGTCGCGCACGAGGGGGAAGAGGTCGGCAGCCTGCACATGCGAGTCGATGCGGCGGTTCTCGCGCATGATGTGCTGCTCCTCACTAGCTTCCCTGGCGAACTCGACATCCGACTTGTAGCCGTTCTCCACAAACCGACGCACGCCCGAACCCGCCCATTGAATGATGGAGTACCGCTCTTCTGTAGGCCCGACGTCGACAAATGAGTAGCGTACAATGCCGGTGGGGATTAGGATCGAGCTGCCGGCGGGGAATTGAATGACCAATCCCAAGTCCCAGAGAATTATATGGCCACCGTGAAGGGATCGAAAAGTACCCGCCGCCGTCACAATACTCCAGAAGGCGGCCTCGAAGGGAGGGATGTTGCCGCGCCAGTCGGAGCGATTACGGTGAGGACCCCCAAGTTCGACGGTAGCAGCTGAAAACACACTAGCTTCGCAAGGATAGAAGGCGGTGGGATAGAAGGCGAGGAAATCCTCTTTTTGAGTCAAAAGGGCGGAGTAGGCGGCGTAGCAATAGATTTTGAAGAGACCTGAAAAAAGGGAAGAGGCAAGGCCGCGGCGTGAGAAGACGCTGACAAAGATTGAAAGTGGACTTCACTCACCATTCACAAATCCCAAGAGGTTACACATCGCAATGGTGCTGAAGATGGCGGCAAATGCAAGAGTATCAGCAACACGAGCAGGCTCTGGACCTTTGTCCTAAATCCCAGTGTCATCAGCCAACGTCTCTCACGCCAAAAAAAACAAAATCGGTATTGAACTCACGGCGACAGGAAGCTGGTTGAAACTCTCCCCGATTCCACCAGACAACACGGGACTCTCGTCGGCCGGATGTCTGACTTTGTAGGCTGCGGCTTCACGACGACAATGGCGATTGATATCGTTAAGATGACCTTTCTTGACATCGACATTGTCGGCACGTCCCAACAGAAGCAAGACCAGTCTTCCTTGCGAAAAGACAGGGCGAGCGAACCTGCGAAAAAGGTAAAGGTGAGCTATAGAAATGCAGGAATCTAGAATATAGAGTGACGAACCCGCCACCCCAGGGTATGAGCCGGAAACGGAAGAGCGACTTGGTCCCCACGACCTCGTCCAGAGCATAGTTCCGGTCTTCGAGCAGAGCCGCGTCAAAGGCTTGACCGTCGCGCACAAGAATACGACCGCGGGAGTTGAAAGGAGGGACGGTGAATACTCGGCGAGCGTCCGCGACGTCTTGCCACTGATTCCGGAACCGTTGTTCACGCTCGAGGGCGACGCGTGCTTCCGCACGGCTGCGGGAGTATTGGGTGTGCTGGGGCGGTGAAGGTGTGTCGGTCTGGACTTCAGCGTTTGCATAACCCGGGGGAGGAGGAAGAGGCTGCTCCTCAGGCAGCTCGTGGCCGGCGAAGGGGAGGGATGGATCTTGATGAGCTATCTCCTCTTGCAGGCGACTCTCGAGGTCGAATGTGAGATGCGGCTCGAGCTGTGTGTCCAGATGCAAACCGAGAGCGCTGTAAGACGGGATGCGTCGAGTGCGCTTGGGGCGATTGCGATTGGGATTGGCGACGCGGCGCATGGAATTGTCGGGCGTGCGTGAAGGCGTGCGTGTCCTTTTTTTGTGGGGGGGGAATGGGGACTCAGAGACAATTTTGGTTGGGATTTTGACTGCTGCGCCTAGTGAATTCCGGGATTAGCCGATGGCTGCATCCAACGCACCATATATGGGGCTAAGTACCGCCGTAACGAGTGATCCCATTTTCCACTTTTTTTGGGCTGACGATTCACATCGGGACCTAACCGAAACGACTCGCGCAAGCGAGACGAGCCAGACCGGTTCACAATACTGGGGTCGAGGATAAAAGGTGGCGTAGGTTTGTCTCAGGCATCATTCGCCCTTCTTTCTCTTTTCTCTCATACTTATACATGGCAGACTCTCCTCCTTCCCCCCGAATCGACTTCACCATCCCCTTATTGTTCGAAATGTCGAGCTTCCCCTCGAGGTCGCTCGCTCCCTTCCCCTTCCCTCAGCATCTTCTCTCCACCCCCCAAGGCTCGCGTGCAGCGTCGCCCTCGGACAGCTCTTCGGAGGAAGAGCCCAGTACGTTCCATTCACATTCCGTTGACCGGCTCTAACACTTCTCTAGATGTGCAAAAGCTTCTTGGGTATGAAGTCATCACGACTCATCGCGTTGCTGGCTTGCCGACGTAAGTGTTCTCGCAATTCTCTTCTACTATGACTGACCTGTTTGCGATTGCAGCGAGCATATTGAACACATACTCCAATCATTCCGCGACCGGTACCGGCGGGAAGGCCATCCAGAATCTCGCAACACCAGCGGCGACGCCCTCGCGCGGATGTCACGGAACGCTCAAATCCGCCTTGCGTACGACGCCACCGCGCATCGCCTGCGGTCGTTGTACACCGACGAGGTCCTCACGCCCCTGGCCGACGCGCAGCGCGGTGAGCGCCTGAGGTATGTTTTGCCGGCTTTTCTTCCTCAATGTTCCCTCTTGCTTACTCTGTTCCTCCAGAAGCTTCCTGCATCCGATTCCCCGGTCCCATGGCGCCAGGATCGCGGCTTCCTTAGCTCGGAGGGAACGCTACGAGGCTTGGGACAACGTGGACCCCGAAGATATCAAGATGGCCGTCGAGAACGACAGCGACGACGAGATGCCTCCTCTTATTCCGCCCCCTCGCGAGGAAGACGACCTCTTTCACAATAACTCGGATGCTCCGGAGTCTGCAGAGCAGGCTGGCTTGCGGCGCTGGGCGGCGTAAGTCCAGCAGTATCTCTATGATTTTGTTTTCATGCTAATCTTTTGTTTTACCTTCTGCAGCAACGGATTCATAACCTGGTTCCCTCCCATCTTCCTTACTACTGAACGCCCCTTCACGGAGCCGCCATACGCTGCCAATACATTGGACGAGCCCCATCTCGTCAAGGTACGTCGCGCACTTCTTTTTTCTTCTTCTGGATATTCTGTTGATGGTTTCTCGATTAGATCTACACTGCGTCCAGCACGAGGGAGGGGGAATGTCACTGCGAGGACGGTAAACATAAGGATTGGCAAGAGAAGCAGGGGTACGCGTTCAGAGCGGACGACGGAACGCTGGTGGTTCAGCAGTCGAAAATGGTGTTGGTGCCCATGGTTTAGTTCCTTACATCGAGTCGTACCTTGAGTCCCTTGCATTGAGTCGTACTTTGAGTCGTATGGTAGTAGTCGTAGATTTTTTGTTTTCCTTTTTCGGTAGAGAATAATGTGCAAAAGTCCCAAATTGGGACATGTTTTGAATTGTTTTTTCTTGGGCCTCACTCTCGAGTACAGACAGCGCTGAGCGCTCTCAACGTCTGGAACTGCAAGCTGCTGGCTCTGGAGCCTTCGTTTCAAGATGTTCGCACTACTGCTTCCCTCCCTCATCTCAGACTCCTTCTGGGGTCACCTCGTCTCCTTCTGGGGTCACCTTGATGTCGTCGCATTTTGTCTCACCGACGCGCCGTGCGCCCAATCGCTCCCAAACGGTGGACGCCTATGTCGACTATGAAGCCACAGCAGATGATATCTCGCGCGACACCGACTTTACCTCGTCTCAAGACGGACTGCGCGGAGTTCGTCGCGCGGTCAACGTCCAGAGTCGGCGGCCTACAAGATTGCCGCATGAGCTTGACGCCCTGAGCAACTGGACGCCGCTTGCGGATGGTGAGCGTGTGGATGAGGAGGAGGTGGGGGATGTCGGTAGTAAGAGGAAGCGGTACGACAGCTCGGTATGCTGCGTAGCTTTTCGTTTGACTGACAATGGACTAACGCAATGCAGGACGAACCGATGAAAACTTGGCGGCCGCTCGCGCAGCTTTTTTTGGAAGAGCTGGTACGGCGGGACGGACTGGGAGATTTTGGTAAAGCGTGCGGCAGCTGTGGAAGGGCGGAAGACGGTTGGCGACGATTTCGTTGCGAGGACTGCGGTCCGTCCACTCATTGTCAGGAATGTATGATAGCGAGGCACCAATTGATGCCTCTGCATGTACTGCAGGTACGTTTCTCGTTTATCTTGACTGATTCAAGAGCCTCACATTCAATGCAGGAATGGACGGGTGCTTTTTGGAGCCAGGTCTCCCTCGCGTCCTTGGGATATGTGTTCCAGCTAGGACACGGTGGATTGCCTTGCCCCCGCCCTGCGCCCGCCGCGCGTTCCATGGTAGTTATGGACTTCCCCACCATCCACGACGTCAAATATCGCTATTGCGCGTGTGACTTGTCCGATCGTATGAACAATCTCCAGCAACTCCTACGTACCGGCTGGTACCCGGCGAGCACAGTGGATCCTGCCACGTGTGCCACGCTCAAGACCTTGGAATCCTTCCGACTTTTGAACGTAGTGGGGGACTTAACAGTGCACGACTTTGTGCGGGTGATGGAACAATGTACGGATGCGAGCGGGCTTGAGGAGCTTCCGGTGGGTGAGCCCGTGTCAGAACTGTGATATGATGCTGACGAGGGTTCATTGGGTAGGATCGTCGTAAGGGTTTTGGGCGGATGAGCAGACAATTTGCTTTCGTGCAGCGTATGAAGAGAGCCGGTCGAGCGCATGACGCAGGAGGATTGGAGTCCACAACGCGGGGGGAGTGCGCTGTGCTGTGTTGGCGTGCCCGCAGGAGGGAATCAACCTACCGGAGGGATGGGAGGACGTAGGGCCGGAGTTTCAGTGCGTATCATCATTTTTTTATTCCAGTTCGACACAGGCTGATTTTGCGATTGAGATTTCTGTATATACTTATCATCGCGATGGACGCGAACTTTCGGCTACGCAATCGCTTGCGCGCAAACGCCCATGAGGATCCTCCTTTGGGATCGGGGTGGGGGCATATCGTGGAAGAGAGCTGCTACAAGAAACATCTGAGGAATTATGTCGCTGAGAAAGATATTAGTACGTGCATCGCGTTCGCCGCCTTGGCGCAGAAAGACACTCGGTTGTCGACGGGACTGCGGGCTTCGGGGATGGGGGGGGTTGGTATGCGCGCGACATGAGTTGGTGCGGCCCCAAGGGCTGGGAGATTTACAGAAGGGAGAACGGTATGAGATTTCTAATATAGCTGTGCGAGATTTTTACTGAATTTATTGCAAGGTACGCAAACATGGATTACATTGTCTTGGCGGCCCTCATGGGCGTCGCCTTGCTCTACGTCGCGATTGCGTACGATATCGTATGTCAGTATCGCATTAACTTCGAAGCGCGGATGGCGAAGCTGCCCAACGACATGCAGCTTGATCTCAAGAGGACGAAGGTACTCTATGGATTGCCCGTATGGCATGCCACTGCCCACGAGCGAAACTGCCAGTCGCAGAATTCGCTAACGTACCAGCCGGGGGTTGGGAGAACGGACGGTGAAGGGACGGAACGAGTGTGGTCGGTATTCAATGGGTTGGCGACGGCGACGAAGGAAATGAACAGGGGCGCGCGGGAGGACGGGATTGAGGATAAGGTGGACCACCACAATTTTCAGAAAAACATACGACAGGGTAGGTACTTGTTTTGGGGTTAGATTTGGAGTTACTCACGTAAATTTACAGGTGAGGCCTTGCCACGCAAGCTGGTCCATCGCCATCGACGAACGCGACCGGCAGGTGGCGGCTTTCGATGAGGTAGATAGAACATTGGACCAGTCGCTGCGAAAAGAGTGGCAGGGGATGGTTGACGCCTGGACTGAGGACAAGACGAAGCCGAATCCTTACCAGTTGGATGACGGGGAAAAGCGGTAAGTTCTCCAGCGTTGCACCTGATAGTTTGCTGATATACGGGACAGGAGTGAGCGAGGCATCCATTCGGCAAGCGCTCGCGCAAGAGGAATTGGACGAAGCTGTGTCAAGCAAGTCAACGCTCCACAAAGCTAGCGTAACTTCCATGCTAGTCATGGGTTTACAGCTGGAGGACCACCAGTATGTCGGCTCACCTCATCAGAGTGCACAGGGTCACTGATTATATCTGGAAGGGATCGGATTCGGCGTGAATCAAAGGGCCGCGCGCTTCTCGCCGGTGATCTGTCTGAGCGTGTTACGACTCTGCGGCGCTCGTTCCATGTCAAGCTAAAACAGTTCCGTCGACTGCAGGATGTCTACACCCCCGGCGCTGTTGAAGAGTTGAGGGCGGCAGAGGAGAGACGGGATAGCGAGCTGCCTCCGCCGCAGGCGGAGGACATTGTTCTCTATATGCCG